>JANKKI010000605.1:0-210736 GCA_025175665.1 Cinchona pubescens
CTTCAGCACGGGTGCACGAGTATGAACCTGTTCGTGTGTACGAGTTATTCAAGGACACGTGCGACAGATAATAATAATCAATAAAAATTAAAAAATCATTTATAAAGTCATAAATTAATAGTTACTTATCAAAATCACTCCACGTGACAACATTTTATCAAATCATAATGTATAAGAGACAGGTTAGATAGACGACATTAATCAACTCAAGCTTGGGTGTTTAAGACACATTAATAACTTTGTATTTATTATTTTGTATAAATGCATTCATAAAAAGTCCAAACTTATGTATAGAATTGTCTGATTAATGTTAGCACAAATTTAACCCAAGGTGTACAAGTTTTAAAAGAATAATTTATGGTAAAATGAACAATTTTTCTTTTAATAACTCTTAACTTAAATGTAACCTACAAAAAATACTTTTCTTTTAGGAGGGGATCGGAGCATAATCACAATAAGGGAGAAATGAGAGGGGAGGTAGAATTTCTTGATTTCTTAACAATATTTGATCTGATCGATTATTTCTCTTGAAACTGTCACTCCACCTCACAATGCTAATGGTACTACTTTGGTTCAATTGAACTTCATTCATAACAAAACATTTACACGTAATTGAGGGTGTCCATCTTCATCTAGGAAGGATTTTTTTTGGGGATGTGACAATAATAAGGGAAAATTCTATAATATCTTTTAGGGAATTAGTATAAGAGACAGGTTTAAGGGATTGTAATTACAACATTATGTACTTTGAAAACTGCATCAGATAAGCCTTAAGTCATAATGGCCTCAACGAAACTGTAAAATTTCTCAATAATAAGTACTATTTTCTTTGTTTTATAATAATTGTCACGTTAGATAATTTATTTTATTTTAGAATATCTATCGTATAAAAAATCAAACAAGTATTAAATAATTGTTTTTTTCAACTATTACTTCTAGTGTCACATTAATGGAAAAAAAAAATTATGTAGTTAATATATTAATGTAAAAAGTATTTTAATCACTTTAAATTTTATTTTTATAAAATTAATTTTCTTAATCTATATGCAACAATTAAATATGACAATTATTTTAAAATAGAGAAAGTAATATTTTACCTCTAAATTTGCAAAATTCACGTGATGTACATTCGTGCTAAATGAGAATGAGTAGTGAAATAACCTGCTTCCTCAGTTCTCTCATCATGAAACTGTAAAAAAAGATTTATAGTTTTGGGCCTTAAAAGGGTAAAACCTTTTGTTTAGAAAATAGTAATGAGTTTGAGTAAAATCCAAAATCAGCCCCAGCCTTAACCTTGACTAGCAACATGATGAATCCCAATGAATATGTTTTGCCCCAGCTGTAACCAACAATTTCTGATACATTCTCTGCTTTGATTTTGAGAAAGAATGAGATGCTCTTGAAATTCTGCAGAATTTCCACTCAGGGTCTAGCCTTTTTATCTTTCTCATTGGAGGTTTTCGACAATAAAATATAATTTAAATAATAAGACTTTTTTTTTTATAATATGTTAATTATGATAAGATAGATTTTTTTTTATGACTTATTAGTCATAAATTCAAATTAGTCAAAAAAAGAATGAAATAATTTTTTTTTTTAAGTAGAGGTCTTCGCTTGTGTGTGCATGTGTTGCTCACTAGTGGCTCGTATTGTTAACATTATTTGTTATTCTTTAAATAAATATTTTATCAATAATTATTTTTTAATCACATAAAAAAGAATTATAAATAACATTTTGAAAACTTATTATACGAGGAAGCTACTTTATTCATTTTTCTTTGAAAAAAAGAAATAATTTGTACTCGTATACCTTCATTGTTTTTCTAAAATTTTCCAGTAAGTAGAGTTAAAAATTTCTAATGAGTTGGTATTACAACATTATGGACTCCGCATTAATCCAACAAACCACGAGTAGTTTTCGCTAAAACTATCAAAGAGTTTTTATTTGTTGTCTTTACTAGACATTATTAAGGGCATTGACAAGATAGCAACTTTTTGTACACAAATGGTGAAATGATAAAATTGATGAGTGTCCATGTGATGGCAATTAGTAACAAGTTTAAGTGGGTATGGCCATTAGAGTTGGACCTTGCCAAGTGCCGAGGAAACCATTTGAGAGTGAGCGTGCACCACCAACCGATGCATTTTTCCACCACATTTAAACACTATGTAACATATAATAATGATGAAATCCAAAATCCAACTTCCAATTCACGAAACTAAACAACTCATAACCACGTGTTGGCAATCCTTGGGAACGAATTATTGGATCCAAATTGACTTGCTGTTACAAACTTTATCTTCTCATAAATTTTTTTTTTTTGATAAAAATTAAAAAAAAAAAAAAAATAAGTTACTCTTCTTTTTTTTTCTTTAAGATTACGGTATTTTAGTGGTTTATAATAATTTTTATAAATTATTCATTAAATAAAAAATAAAGACGATAAAAATCAAATTTTTGATCATTATATATACTTTTTGAACCGATCCCTGTTGACTTTATCAAATTATATGATTATATATATTTCTGGCAAAATCACGATTCATGCATTTGCTTTCATTATCTGTGTGGATAATTAATCATCAACTAATGCTTGCGTTTCTCCGTATCAAGTTCCAGAATATTTGGAAATTCGAATTTCAAATAACCTTTTACTTGATGGGATATCCACACCCAAGCTTGAGTTTTAATGATGTAAACATGCCTTAATTCAAGGTGATGTTCTATGTTTTAAATTCTCTCTAACATAATTGCTCAAGAAATTCTTTAATTCAAGGTGATGCAATGTTAGTGTAGATGTTGATTACGAAGAATCTCGCACTACATGCTGAACAATGAGTTGCAAAATAAAATAATTATCTGTCGCACGTAGTTAATTAGATAACTACCTCACCAATGGTAGATGTGCTTTTAATTGTGTGAGCAGAATTTAAGATTTTGGAACTATCCAATATCCCAATTGGAATATGACTCGTAGATGTGCGAATATGTAGGGGAAAAAAATTGTTATTCATCTAAAAATGGATATAATTAAAAAATAATAAATTTTTTAATTATTTTAACTATTATTATATTCATCTGTATCTTATACACAAAAAAGATGTGTATAAGAGATTTATCTGCTGTAAACTTCCAGGAAAAACCATACCAAAATAGGCAGACAAATTTTGCTGCATCTGTCTCATATTTTACTAACAAAAGACCTGAAGGAATCTATACATGAAAACGACACAACACTTGTTTGGAACATCTTGCAACATTTCTGCATCTTCTTCTCAACTGATTTTTTTTTAAAAAAAAATGTCTCTTAAAAACATCTAATGTACCAAAACTCAAAATAAAATTAATTTACTACCCAAATTCCTGTCTCTTATACAAAACAATGATAAAGAAGCTAGAATTAGATTATGCATATGAACAACCATTAATGCTCCATTTATGATTATACTTCAAGCTTAAAAAGAGGTACATACATACATAACAAAATAAAGTGGCCAAGAAACTCATCAAACTCTGAGCAAGTAAATACTGAGTTCAGGACCACCATGACCATCAGGAGAGTTCATCATGTAAAAAGCTTCAGAATCTTTAGACCCAACAACTCTTTCAAACTTTGCTCTCATATACATAATTTCTCCTAATTCAGAGGAGCCATCTGATCCATTTCCAGCAGGTAAAACACCAGCCCCCATTGAAATTGGGCCAACCGCCTTCAAAACCCTCCATTCCTCAGCTCCACATTCTCTTCTTGTTGCATATCCACACTTTCTTCCGTTGCAATAAGTCCTCCATATTGGCTCTTCCACCAGGGGCTTCAGAACACATCTTTTATCTGCTCTTTTACACATTCAGTTTCAAGAGCAATTCTCATGTGTTCTGAAGCCATTTCTTTAATCATGTTGATGTGTATAAGTTACCTGTTATTGTTACACATCAACTTGTGTCTTCTTGACAGAAAACAGACGTGGGCATGTGCATGGTCCCTGTCTCTTATACACATCTAGATTCTTCTTATTTCCAAATGTAAAAGCAGAGCGAAGAAGCTTAGAAACAGTAATGGGAAGTGTTTGCATCGAAAGATCACTAACATCTTGATCAACTTTTTTCAGCTCTTCTTGACTATTATTTGAGAATGAGCTGCTAAAAGTTAGAATTTCTTCCTCACCATCATCTTCATCTTCAACCTTTTTATTGAAGTTAAAATATCTCCTAGAGAAAGAGAAAGAGTCATGAAGATTCTTGGCAGTGATTGTCTTCATCAAAGCAAAGAAGTGTAGTATTTACCAAACCAAACTTCCTCCAAGATGGATGTGAAAGAGAGGATAAAAAGCAGTAACAGATTTATACGATGATTAGATTCACTATATAATCCTTCTATATTGGTGGTTTTGTGGGGTGATTTGTATTCTTGGTTTGTAGCCCTTTTATATGAGAATTGTGGGACTGAAGGGGTGACAGGTGAATCCTGACAAAAGGAAGGTAAGCAGTCCACCTAACTGTATTAGGAAAATTGCAACACTAGGGGTGTATAAAGAGACTGCTCCAAATTTAGGCTTGAATAATTTATATAGGGAGGAGGGAGGAGGGAGGATATAAACGAAGGCCATACCCACTTTAAATGGTTATGGACACTAGATTGAATAGTTGAACTTGAGGAGACAAGAATTTAATCAAATATCTTAGGGAAAAAAATACTACGTATAGTAATTTTTTAAGGAGTACTTAATTATTTTTTATTTTTATTATTCACTAAATTATTTTTATAATCCAAAATTATTTCATAATTCATTACTTTTAAAACAGTATATTAATAGCCATTATATACATGTTACACTCAACTCTCCTAATGGCTAATGGTATATTTTTTTAAAAATTTAGCAGATGATTTGTCAAAAATAATTGGATTATCGGAAGTAAATTATAAGAGAAGTTTAGTTAGTACTTCCTTCGATTAATTTTTTACTGTCGCTTACAAATTTTTTTTCAATTTTACTCTTATGCCAAATTGATGGAAAGAATTATATACTTGAGAAATACTAATATAGCTTAAGAATAATTTAGATAATTTGAACTAATTTTTTATAAAATTAATATGATTTAATAATTTTTTTAATTCTTTTGTATTAATCCAAAATGACAGTTAAATATAACTGTAAAAATAATTTAAAATGTAAAATAGTTTACTAATTATATAAGTGTTTAGTTTCTATGTGTGTATATATATATATATATCTTTTGATTGGATAACTATTATTCTGCACATTATTTAAAATATTATCAAATAATTACTATAACAGTAAAAAAAAAAAAGTCTAAAAAGGGATTAAAAACAATAATTACAAAATATCATTATAAAAAAAATGAATAATACACCTGTCGAAACACCTCCCTATTTTTACCAATATCTTACTATTATATTTGGTGGGGGCTACGCTGAGAATAAGGAGTGCTTGTGGGGTAGGAAGTGAAAAGAAGGCTGGACTGATGGCCTGCATTGCATTGGAAATAGTTAAGGGGCAGGTAATTCCACAACGAATCCTACCCACCGTGACTGAGTCAATACCGCGTCTAAGCCTCAAAGCCGTTTCGTCCTTCAACACTACCCAGCCCCACAACCAACCCCCCCTCCCCCCACCCCCATACCCAGGACCTCAGGCCACATTAGTGGACTAATGCACGCATATAGAGCCTCCTAAGCCACCCTGGGTTGTCGCATTATTGCCTTTAATCAAAGCAGGAAGACATTATTGGCCTGCTTGCGGCTGTAGGTTGTGTACACCAGCTAGCATCGTTCAACAACAAAATGCAGGAGAACTGAACAGATGGATCGTACTAGTCTTGAGACTAAACTAGTAGCAGTATAGCACTAATTAGGCGATTAAAAATTAAAAACTAAAAAATATAGTATTTAAATAAAAAAAATATAAGAAACTAATTTATCTTAATAAATATAAACATAAATTACAAAATTTTAATAATTCAACTACCTTTTACCTATAATAATAATTTTGAATTGATTTTATAAATTTAGATCGTAAAATTATAAAATCATAATTATTAGATTAGATTAAAATTTTGACAACTAAACTAATACGTGAGACAAAACTAGTAGCAGTGTAGCACTAATTGGACCACTAGGTATTTGTACTACTGTACTACTGTCTTTTCATCCCATAATTTTTGTCCAAATCTCTATCGCATAATGTACAATTATTTTTTAAGTATCTAAACTTTTTAAAGGATATCATAAAGGGAAAATCACCAAAATATTCTCTCAACTTTTTCACTTTAGTATAAATTCTGTCTCATGTATTACACATTAGTGTGTATAGTATGATAACTTTTATAATAATTTATACAAGAAAGTCCTTTTATACACAGCCACCATAAAATTTTTTTTCTTTTTTTTGATAAATTTCACATAAAAATACTATTTTGACTAAAAAATAAAAGTTGAAGGATCATTCTGGCTACAAAAAAAGTTGACAGACTATTTCGGCTAAAGTAAAAAAAATTGAAGGACAATTTCAGCAATTTTCCCATATCATAAATATTTGTCATTTGTTTCTATAATTTTTATCATTTGATTCTTTTATATATATATAAAAGAATCCTCTCCATTTAGGGAATAAATGGACTATTTTTCATTTAATCCTCCAAATGAGTGACACCTAACTATTTACTTAAATATTAAGGGTCAAATTTTATCTACATCATTATTTTACTATTTTTAACACTCAAAATTATGTAATTTTAATTGTTATTTTATTTATATAACAAATTTAAGTTTAAGTATAAGGAAAAAATAAATACTTAAAAAAATGTAATGGAATTATAATATGTTACTCCAATTTAATGACCACTAAAATTTTTGTTCCAAATTTTTATTTATTGCAAGAAATCAATTACGCATATTTTTAATTAAATAGTATGAATCTTAATAAAATAATTTTATTAATTTTATTAAATGACAATGATTTTTAAATTTAATTAATTATCAAGGAGAAAAAAAATGAAAACCACTTAATTTTGTCATAAAAATTTATAGAAATGATGATTTAACAATTATCTCATTTTCAATTATGTATTTCAATGACATGTCACTCATTTAAAGATTTAAATAAAAATCCTCTATTTATCTCTAAATAAAGAGGATCATTGTCATATAGATAGAGAGAGACTTGCATTCGATGTGGAAGATCATAGCACCAAAATAAATTGGAAAAAATTTACATGAATCCGATTTTTGACTTTATTTGTAGATTCTACGGTTAAAATTAAATCTTATAAAATTTTATTTACATCAACTTATGTCATGGATTTCATAACATTTAATCTACACTATAAGATCTATAAGTGAAGTCAAAAATTAAATCTATCTAAATTTTTCCCAAATAAATATGGAGCAGGAGTTAAGATAGGAAAAGAAAAAACCTATGAGATAGGAAAAGAAGAAACCTATGTAAAATGTGACAATCATGAGAATTTCACATTGAGTCAATTAGTACTTACACGGCAGAATGTGCTGGATATTGCAACTGCAATCATTATCTAGTTGTTGTTGTTTATTCTTAATCTTTTCAATTATAAGAAGACTACTAGTCTAATAGATTCTTAAAGCGTAGTGAGGATTTTATTCCACGGGCCAGCATTATCTACCATGTGGTATAGAAGCTTAGAGTCAAACCTAGTTGAATTTTCAGGATGTATGAGACAAATCTGCAACCCATTTGGAACAAATTTGCAATCCCATATAAAAATTAACGTTTTCCTACATGACAAGATTATACAGATCAACTAATCATCATCTACAATCAACAACTAAATCAGTAATTCGGTAGTTAATTACCCATGAATAAAAAATTAATGATGTCAAAACCAAAACTGGAACCACAAATTAATAAAGTTCAGTTTGAGGAACTTTTAATGTTTAAAATACCCTGTTAGGTGCAATAATACGTTTCATGACACAATTCTTTCGTAAAGAGTTAAAGAGGACAAATCATGAAGCTTACCGCAAGAACAAGAAATTAAATCAACTCGACTGATCATACTTGTTCTTTATCTACAAGAACCACAAAAATTGAAATGCCAGACGAACAATAATGTAGCATTCATCAAGGAGTAAATGATAGCAGTCTCAACGTGACACATTTTATTTTATGTCTCACCTCTCTTAATAATGGTGTTGCTTGGAAAATTATTATTGTTGAAATATTATTAATAAAAATATTATAATAAATTTTTAATGAAGTATATATAAGATAAAAAATAATTAAAAATATATATATAAAATGATTACAAAATAAAATTAAAAAAAAAAGTGAACATTATTTTATATTCAAACAACTCCAATATCACGTGTATTACAAGATTGATACAGAATGTGTAATAAAGGATCTTTTACCAATAGGCTATAGACATCTAAAGCCCAATCAATAATTTTGGAATAACCATTCACATGCGAGAAATTCTACCTTAGGGGTGATCATTGCTCACTAGCTAGGAGTAGAATTTCCTTTTCTTTATATGTCCATATCTGTATCACTTAACACCTCAACTTTGGAGATAAGCACTCCACATGACCATACAATTTTTGGAAACAGCCGATAATGGGGTTTTGAGTTATTTGTTACATTTTTTTGTTATATATGTGTATTTTAAATATAAAAAATATTAAATAAAAGATAAAATTCTACACTGTACATAATATAATACAAATATAATAAAAAAAAAGTATAATAGATGATTCAACATTGAATAACGGGGATTACTTCCTCATGAGGAATCGTTACATACATGTTAGATCTAATCAATTGAGGTAAGGAAAAACTCCCTAAAGAACTCCTCTCTTAATTAGTTTGCCTTTTTAAATCAAATTACTTTCGACCTTGTAGTTTATAATCATGTGAAATTTCAGCCCAAAAAGCCCAATGTCGCTTAATAAGTCCGGGATAAAATATTTCGAAATTGGGTAACCAACCAATATGCCATTAAACCCGTGAAAGAATTTGATGTCTTGATGTCTTTACCTTCAATCCATTAGGTACTTGAACTACTGACAAATTCACCTAAACGCAACTTATAAAAGGAATGACTTTTTACATTCTGGTTTTTACCTTCCTGTTACTATACTCTAAGATTTGGTAGAGGATGGAACATAATTGTTAGTCCTTACTTCACTTTGTACCCCTTAATTTGTAATTGATTCCCATTTTGTATCACATACTTCAATTTTAGACATATTACGTTCGACAAGGACGAACAATGATATACAAATAACAGATATCAATCACGCATGATTGCGAGAAGTAATAACAAATGTCAATGTCCATGATCTCCAAATCTCCCGCCCGTACGACACTCTATAAGTTTAGGCACCCTTTTTGATCGACAGACATAAAATAGATGAGTGTCTTGCTGTTGAGTAGGATGAGCAATTTGTGCCTACGAAGCTATGTTTTGTTCGTGTTCATGTTCTTCATCTGAAACAGTTGAACAAGTATGCTCTGGATCTGGTATGTCGTAGATCCGAGAGATGATGGTCCCATCGGAGTGCGCATTGGCGAAAGTATGTGTGAAGTGTCACCCTCGAATGGTATATTAACATGAGGGGATCCAACATCTACATGGGGCCGAGGCGATGGAACTCGACGACGTAGACGACTACCTCCATGTTACCTGCCTGGCCGTGGAACCCGCTCTACTCTATGCGGATCATGTGCCCGGTGTGGATGTCAAACGTAAGCAGGAACTGTCGGAGGCCGAAGATCAAGACAAGTAGATTCGCCTACTGCATGTAGTGACTCAGAAGTGAAATGTCTGATTTGTGCCCAAGTACTAGTATCCGGAGTATCGTTCTCAGTCAGGTTGTCTAACGACATGTAGTTCAATCTAGCCATGGAATCCATCTATCATAAAAGTTAAAATTAGTTTTACTAAAGTCATTTGAAAAAGAAAAACAATAACAAAAAATGAATAATTACTTACTAGATAATCTGCACGTGCACCATCGTCGTGGTATCCTTCTGAAAAATTGTCTGTAGGGCGTTGACTCAGATTGGATATGTACACCACCGTTCTCGATCGGTACCATTGCATATAATCACCCGATGCATGTGTAGTATCAACACATGGGAGACCAATCTCAACTGTATCCGTTCTTTCTCCCCAAATATCTATATAAGGTCGGTGGGTCAACTCCCAATCATTTTTCACCCTACCACAACAGTCTATCAAATGAAGTGCACCTTGATTACCAATCAATCTTTGATCTGGTATGGGTTGGTGCAACCCGAATTGTCGCATAACCCGATGAGCTAGGTAACATTCTACGATTTTCCAACATATCAAATAAGTAACTGCACGCCATATGTCATGACCAGCAGTGCAGTAATAGGGAAACATATCAAGTATCTCATCAGAGAATGGCTGCCATACAAACTAATACCAAACAATTCGATAAAAAGTTAGTAAATAAACAAAATACGAGGATGACAAAGTGCAAAAGAAATGTAATCGACGGATGTACCTTATTGGGATGTCGCAAACTATATAACTGATCTCGAAAACTAGATAAAACATGACGAGGAGCATTGTGCAAATCAAATCCAACATCCCACCTGCAATGCAAATTAATAAATATCAAATCCAACGTAAACATGTTTAATTCAACAGTTTAACAAAACATATATACGAGATCCATATGTTCCATGATGCTGGTGTGCGGGCTCTAACCGATTAGGACGCAGTGTCGGCATGCGCTCCCAAACCCATAACTGTAATTCTTAATTAGTATGCATTCTACTAATTTTGTCAGAAGTATACAATAAATGAATATAAAGTATTCAAATATACCTGTACTAATAGTACTGGTCCGCAGATATTTCTAGCTCTGGGTGAAGTAGCATCACACAAGTTGCAATACAATGTGCCTAAAACTACTGATCCCCAACTATAACTGCCCACAATCTCCAAGTCCCTAAGCAAGTGTAGATACAGTAATGGCACTTTATTGCCTGAATTATCTGGAAATAAAATATCTCCAATATGGAGTACAAGTAAATATGTACGTGCCATCCGCCGACACATGTCATCAGTCGCATCATCGGGAAGGGGGCGATCTAATGTAGCAGACAAACATCCAACTTTCAAACAACCACCATCTAATGTCTGATCTGGTAGGCAAGAAATCCAATAACTCCATGCATAACTGGCTCCAAGTATCTGCAGAATGAGTAGTGTCTCTACCCGTCACGGGCGGTCCGTTAATATGTAAACCCCACAGTACCTCTACATCCTGTAATGTGATGGTGACCTGTCCAATAGGCAGATGAAAAGAATGTGTTTTAGGTCGCCATTGCTCGACAAGACTGGTGATCAAAGCATGGTCCACTAAAATACGTCCTAAAGATGCGATGCCCTCGTGACCTGCCAAATAAATATAATGATATACCCGATCGGTATGGGCATGTGATCAAAAAAAGCCCCATCACAACGCTTAACCTGTAATGTGAAATCATCGATAAGACCGTCAAAAATAGATCTAACCCTATGCGGCGTGACGTAGGTGATTTAATATCATCTATATATGATCCAGGATGAACAAACTCTCGCGACCGATCATCTATACCTAACAAAGTAATATGAAAAGAATGAATAATAATACAATATTTTTTGATAGTAATCAATGATAATACAATATTTTTTTATAAACGAATGCATTAAAAACAAACTACTTCATAGAATACAACAAATATATAAACAATACAATAGAAAAGATAAATAATTGTTGTCGTGAAGGGTAACTCCTGCGATTATGTCCCGATTGATGACAATTCGTACACTTTCTGGGTTCATGGGAATCCCTAATATCCATCTCGTTTCGGATGCGCCTTACACGTAATCGGCCTGCCAGACGGTCTACGAACATACTATCATCACCACGTAACTGCCACTAAATACGAGGCAATTCATCTAGATTAGATTGCGAAACAAATCTACTAACGGTGTACTGGTCTCGATATATGCGAGTGGTGTAATGGTCCGCAAGCAGGCGCGTAGGTTCATCACCCTTAAGCTCCTGCAAACTGCCAACGCATGCGAGCATGGGAACCTATACATTTGTCACTTACCATACGTACATGTCTTCTGTACATAATTGACAGTTTATACATTGTCACCACGTCTAGTCACACGATAAGGTATTTTAATTATATAGACACCAGTAGAATGATAAAAAACCATAATTGTGTGTCCTCCACCTTTTTTATCCGTAATTAACAACCTTTTCCAATTCTTTGGTGTAATTGATGTGCGACAATATTCACCCCATACAATATTAACAACAAATAATTTGACGGAACGATGAAATGTAATATCAATTATAGCCTTGATCGAAAGTAGTTTAACTCCACGCAAGACGTTATTGTAGCTCTCAAAAGAATTTGTACTTTATATTCCCTTCCTACGATTTTTATCGTGAGCAAGGCACCAATGGTCAAGGCCAATATCTGTCAGATATCTCCAAACCTCTAGATTTTGAAGCTGTATCGTTTGTTGGTACTTATTCCATTTTCGCATCTGTATCTTCGACACAAAGAGACCAACACAACTTCATCACTTCTACATTCTTGTATTTGGTCATCAAATTACCCAGAATGTGACGCAGACAAAATCTATGATATGCAAATGGTTCCTACCATAAAGGGGATTCACTCATAGCATGCAGAATGCCATGATATCGGTCAGATATTATACAAATGGTCTCCAAATCATGCATAACACGGTGTCTCAACTGTTCCATAAATCATCCCTAACTTTGTATTATTTTCTCATCAACAATTGCATACGCAACAGGTAAAATTTGATTGTTAGCATTCAAAGTGACGGTAATAAATAATTTACCCCGATATTTCTCTCGTAGATGGGTGCCATCAACAGATAGGACAGGTCTACACATGTGGAATGCATCAATCGATGGCCGAAATGCCTAAAAGATGTATTTGAATATTTTCACAACCTCGCTACTGTTGGGATGATGTAGCCATTGCACCACATTTGGGGATTGAGCGTAGTACTTCTTCAACGATTGGGGTAATTGTTAAAAATTAGATACCCAACTTCCATATGCAAGCACATCACTTACAAGAAAGCTCGGTATGCTTTCTTGTAAGTGATGTCAACTTTGAAACTGTTCTTAATATATGTCTGAATTTGTTTGACCTTGTGCCCAGAATTATTTTCAATTAAGTGTATAATTTTGTTAGCAAAGACTGTAGATGTAAGATTTTTGTTGTTGTTATCGGATATTTCACCGAGACATACATGATCTTTTACCCATTTCGTGACCTTCGACACAGTAAGAGATTCATTTTCACACACCTGAATACTCTAATCACAATCTCCGGGAGCTAATCCACCGGAGGATGCAGTCTTGCATTTAGCTGCCTATGTCCTCTTCCGATTCTCTATAACTTTGAATTCTCGTTTTTGAGTTATAGGCCACATTCTAACTGCCTTACTAACTTGCTTCTTGCTATCAAAGTACATGTGCAACCGAATATAATTTTTTTCTTCATTCCAATAAACCAGCTCATGTTTATCACTACGGTCCTATGAGATCGTAATCACCATAGTTACCAATCTCATTGAAAAAAATCATTCTTCTGGGTTGATAAATAGGAACATCCTCTTGCGTTTGACATTCACCGTTATGTATCTCTAAATTCTCGTCAGAATCATCATCCGATATATCTTCTGAGTCTGACCCTGACTCGTAATCCTCGTCTAATGCATGCCATGACGAGTTACTATTAGCATTATCATCTATCAAACCCTCATCTACGAGACTTTTCTCCATATATTGATATTGTATGGTACTTGGGCCAGGTATGGACCTGCTGTGGTGTCTCTATTACACTGCGCACTAATAGATTTATCAGATTGCATTGAATTTGATATTGAAAACGAACACGTTGGGTTGTAAAACTCAATGACCAAGGATGTTCAAAGAAACTCCGCGCATTGGATTACAGCGGCTGGTCATCCATAGTCGAATGTATGAGAGACATCATTGGCTCCATACCATACACCCCTAGATTGTTGGTTACAGGTACCTGGAGAATACACATCTCTGTCCTTGAAATTATCAGCACAAAAAGTAGGATCGGCATCAAACAAATCAAAAATATCATCCATACTATCATCATTTGTTTGATGCAGAGTAAACACCACGACTAACTATATTTGTTCGAAACTGGATCATATATAGATGATATTACCTCAACCAACCTCCATGAATTCGTATATCTTGTCAACTAACTCAACAAACCTAATCTGTTACTTTATTCGGAATAGTTGCTTGCACACCATTGGCCGGTTGGACATAGTACTTCCTTTATCAGTTATTTCTCCTCCCCAATAAAGGAGAATGTGACGGGGGTCTATCAAATGTCATTTTTTTTGTAAGGATGTAACATGTTTAGACCCCAATTTTGGATACGGAATATGTTTTTTTTAAAAAAAAATTTGACAAAGTTCCTCTATATTTTGAGGATTCTCTCTTACGCTGGTCATACCCGATAAGGGTTACAAACAACATAACAAATCGACAACACTTATGAGTAATACATGCCCGACAAGGATTACAAACAATGCAATAACCCGGCAAGGGTTACAAGTAATATATGCCCCGACAAGGGTTACAAACAATGCAATAACAGCCCCTCACCTCTTATACCAAATCATTTACATTCACAATAGTGACTAGAATTTTGGCCAATAGATCACAGGGAAGCATCTTTATCACCTATACTTTATTGTCGAAAATGGAGTTTAGCTTATGAATCTTTAAGCAAGACCAATTATATGTTGAGATCAAATATCTAAATTATGCTATTATCTGGATTTTAGTCCTTTCAAGCAAGCAAAATTTGCTGGCCAAAATTATCCAAACATGGTTATTCTTGATCATTCAATATTAGACAAAAATTTTGTCTCTACAAAACCAAGACCTCCATTCCAATACCACCATAATAAAGAGATAATCACAAATTTCATTGATTCAAGAGAAACCAAACATACAACATATATATCACATCTAAATGTGTATCTCTCTACAATATTCAGACAGAGAAGAAGATAATCAAAGCAGCATATTATTACATTAAAATACAAAAACAGCAAAAATATAAGCTACCATCACAAAATATTTTTCTAAAATATTTACATTAACAAAATTTATTAATTAAAAAAATTTAAAAAAAATTTAATTAAAATAATTGGATAAAATAAAAAAATTTAATTTACCTGAAATATGTTGGTGGTGTTTGTTTAGGAGGAATATGATGGTGGTAGTGGAATGGAGGTGGTGGTTGTTGTAGAGGGGAAGGCAAAAGAAATGGTGTCTCCATACACAGTGGTTGTTGTAGAGGAGGAGGAAAAGGAGATGGTGCCGATTGTGATTGAAATTGTAAATGGAAGGAGGAGGAGGAGGAGGAGGAGAAAGGGGAGGTTCTGCGAGGGAGAAGAAGAAAGGTTCTGCGAGGGTTCTGCGATTGATCCTCGTAGAACCGATTTAAACCCGCATGTGAATGCGAGGTCGAGCTCAATGAACTCGCATTCACCGAATGCGAATTCTCCTCTCTCGATTATTCTATTTATTCAACCGACATGAAAAATGAACAATTTTAAAAACGAGTACAGTTTCAAAAAATGGCCCTCGAACCATAATCTCCAATGGCTCAAAGAGTGGTTTTGGGAGATCATTCCAGTCATACCAATCCCATCCATCACATATATCAGGCTTTAGATTTTGAGGGTGCTGGTTGGTATCCGATAAAACTGCACGCATGAAGATACAAACGATATGTGCTGGTTTAGGTTCGTCTGACAATACATTATTTGTAATAGTTAGAAACTCTATTTTATTGATGTCCAGTTCAGTTTCCTCCATCTCCCTCGCTGCACATTCTTCAAAGCTTTCTCCTAAGCAACAAAAAAGAAAATTAAGAGTTTAAAATGATTTTGAATTTTTTATTACACCTTTTTATGTTATACTTGTTTATGTTAAGTCAACTTGAAACAAAGCTCAAAATGGCTTTAAATTTTGTGTTACACTTTTGGTTGTGTTAGGTCATGTAATAGAGTGACACGTGTATTTTTAATATAAGAAAACGTATTAAACTACGGACTAATATTACACTATTAAAAAGTAATAACAGAAGACCGAACGTGGCTCAAAACCCATAATCCACTTCAAATTAATAGCAGTCATAGACATGTCATTTATTACACATATACTTAATGAAGAGATAAACGTATAAATTGGATGAAAATTAGAAATTAATTCTCAAAACTCACATGCGAAAGTAAGAAAACAAACAAACTATAGCATGCTACATAATTGTGTTAGTACTAATTTTTACAGTATTTTACTTTGACTTTACCCTCTACTCGAATTTATTTAAATGGTGGTAGCAAACTGAAAATGGGAAATTCTTGTTTTAATTGAATAGTGTCACGGATTTTATTGTTCATAAACGTCCACATTACTTTATTAAAGTAAAATGGAGTAATGTGAAATGAAGTAGAAACTTATGAATCAAGAGATATATGACATCAATTCATGTAAGAATTTTCTATTGAAAACTATGTTAGTGAATTGATATATTTGTGACTCATTTGTCATCATAAATTATGCTAAGTCCTACAAAAAGAGATCGAGAAGAGAAAATTAAGGTAATATCCGTAGAGAAACAAGAAAATGTATTGGTAACTTTAAATATTTGAACCTAAAAAAAAAAACATCTGTTTAAATGAGTATTATTTAAGATATTATTCTAAATATTATTTAAAATAATATTCTAATTATTTTTGAAATGTGTAATATATGTGATAAGATATTATTCTGAATATTATTTAAAATAATATTGTAATTATTTTTTGAAATATATAATATATGTGAGATAAAAAAGATGATTACAAAATATGTTTTAATAATGATTACAAAATATTATTTAAAAAATAACGAAGAATAAGTCATAAGAACAGAGTCATTATCTTCATTAATTAGAATCACAAAAATGTTATACAATTACATTTTTTTTTGTCACATTACATTCATCGTATTTTTCAGACTCATAACCATTAAAACATGTTCTATAAAAATGTTATTCAATCACTTTTTTTTTCTTTTTGTCACATTACATTCATCGTATTTTTCAAAGTCATGAACATTAAAACATGTTCTATAAAATTAAGAAATGTCAAGCAAAATCTTTCTAATTTGTTAGTATTCGCCAATAAATATTACATAATTTCAAGGAACCCACAGAACACAAAAGCTCTAAAAAAGGAGTAGAGTTTGGAGAATGAAGACTATGCATGCAGGCGTACCAAATTCAAGGTGGCCACCGGGAATAAAGGAGGTGTTGTGGCCGGGGGATTATAGGCGCCGCCCGAATAGCACTTTATTCCCCTTATGCAGAAATACACCGACCCCCACTTCCGGCATCGGCGGTGGCTGCGCTGGCCGGATTAATGAAGATGTCATCAATACGTCCATTTTTATGCACTAGCAGTCACGTTGGAGGTTTTGGTAAGTTATATAACTTTCCCGCCGTATGGTTCAAGAAATATTTATCATGGGCCGTTAGGTACACAATCAATAATATAACTTGATCGGGCCATTGCCCATTTTGAAGTTGTAGTTATTGTCATGATTCACGAATTCGACCAGAAAGTTGTATTGGACCAAGAAAGTTGTATCAGAAAATTAGTGGTTAGAAAATGTGCAGTGAATAATGCTCACTTTTTAGAATAGATTTCCCGAACAAAAGTATTTGGACCAAGAAATATACTATCAATTTATTGTTGGCCAACAAAGAAAAGATAGATACTAGATAGCAGTTTACATCCGATAAGGGCCATCTTTTCAAGTTCTATAGTAGTTTAATGTGAACAACTAAACCATTCTTGTACAACAATTAAACGATTCTCAGAACCATATAATAATTCAAACTCAAACTTTTTCTTCAAATTGAAAACTAAACTAAGAAATCCAATTCAATATTAATTGTGTATTTATTGCTATGTTAATGACTTGAATGCATGAATTCACGTTTTTCCCAAAAAAAAAAAAAAAATGTCCAACTTCTTTATAGATAAAGTTACACAAGAAGGAAATATCTGCTCAAACTATGTTGCCCCAGTATATATTTCAGTAGTACTAGTCTTATCACATCTCTTATACACATCTAGATGTGTATAAGAGACAGAAAATATACACGTCTCATAAGAGACAGATATAGGATCTGATAAATTCTTTAATATGAATTAAGTTTCATGTTATTAAAGACTCAGATGATATAAGTAAAATTTTATAAAATTTAATTTTTATGACAAAATTTATAGATGAAATCCAAAATCAAGTTTACGTTAATATTTTCCTGTAAAACAGTTCATCCAAAATGACTTGTATGCTTTCCATACTACAAAAGATATCAATATTTTAAATCATTGGCATGAAAAATTGTTCAGTTTTTGTATAAACCATAAACAAATACTATATATCATGCAATTTGTATGATGTAGATAATGAAGAGACAGAAATATTAGTTGAAAATCATACCTAGATGTGTATGAATAGCTACACTTTTATCTTGTGAAAACACTAGAGCATATCTGTTAATTTTGCAATTTTAGAATTTATTGGATTTTTTAATTAAAAATAAATTTACAATTTTTACTCCTTTATACTTTAATAGAGATAAATATAATTAATCTATTCGAACAAAGTTACCTCTCTTATACACATCTAGATGTTTAGATCTGTCCGCGAATATGGTGTTGGAGTCCTAGAAGATGTGTATAAGAGACAGGTGTAGGGAGGGAGAGGAGGAGGAAGGTGTCACCAACTACCGTCCTAGCAACCATTCCCTCCCTACACTCACTCTCCATTCACACACTCATCAATCTCCTCCCATTCATTCCACCAACAAAATCACTACTCCATCACTCCTCCTTTCTCACACACACTTCATTTTTCATCAGCAAACTAGCAAAAAGTTGAAATCAAGAATGGCTGATATAACTGATGATATAGCGGAGGAGATATCATTTCAAGGCTTTGAAGATGACTGTAGATTATACACATCTAGATGTGTATAAGAGACAGAGGCAAAAGGGGAAAAAAAAGACGGGGTTGTGCAAGAACCCGCACTCTTGCTCAGGTTTCCCTTTTGCCTATTGGGATTCTTTTTTTTCCCTGTTTATTTTTGCCCTTTTCAATTCCTAAATAACAGTCCTCTGGTTTTCAGTTTTTTGGAATATATAAATTCTGGGTTTCTTGTTTTGATGCTTTTCTTTGGTCAATTGGATGTTCTTCTTGGGGAAATTTATGTGGACATGCATGCATGTGAACTTGGAAGACTTCAATAGCTGAATTGTTGCCTTTGTGAGACAGGTATGAAGTCTTGATTCTTTTAGATAACACTAAATACTCCTTTATTTCTCTCTCTGTGTGTGTTTGTTTGCTTGTTTTTGGGGTATGGTTACAGTGTGAAGCTTTAACTGCCTTTCTATTTTCTACTCTCGTAATTAGTTGTCTAAGAAACCTATGAAGTCACCATATTTACATGCATGTGTTAGCATTTTATAAATGATGTGGTAATTTTAGTTATTTTACCATAAGCTTTCATGTATGAAACAGAACCTATTAATTTTCTTGATTCACATGTTTCTATGTAATAACAAGTGTATCACTTGTTTTGGTTTTTATGGGGAAGGGGAGGGGAGGAGCATTTCAGTTTCTGATCTGGTTTATAGCCTTTCATGTTTAATATGGGTTATTTGTCGGTATCAAACTCCATAATATTCTCCAATTCTTAATTGGGCATCTGTACTGTTATGAGATATTGATATAGAAAGGCTTTTTTTTTTTAAGAGTGCATGTAACTTGAGAAATTCGGGAATCGAGGACACAGCAGAGCTGCTTGAGAAACAGCTTGCAACAGAGTTGTCAAAAATGACACTAGAAGAAGCTTTATCTCTTGCACGAACATTCAGTCATCATCTCACTCTGATGGGAATTGCAGAAACCCATCATAGGTATTGTGAATTCAGTTATTTACATGAAAATGATACACTTGTTGTAAACAAGTTAATTGTGCTCGGTTTTCTAGCTTTGAGATGGTAATTAATACTAGTTTTGAATTAATACAACCAAGATAACTAGCTTTATATGACTTGAAGTAGTTTTTTCCATTCTACAAGTATATGTCGCTGATTTGCTAATAATACACAATTAATTACTCAACTCTACATTTTGTCCTATTACATCACCATCTTATTAAATAGTCACACATTGCTCTTTTTAGATATCTGTTGTGATTCATTGCTTCTTTTGATAAACAAGTCCAATTTTCATAGCTAGTGGTAAGTTCTATCACCGGAAAACAGATTCCAAATTGCAAGCATCTGTAGTTTTTATTGACAAGCTGTTGGAATATTGATACTACGCTAACAAGTAGTCCTGCAGAGTACGTAAAAATCGTGGTGTGGCACATTCATCAAAATCTTGTGATGATACTTTCAACCAGCTTGTGCAATCTGGTGTATCTCCAGATGAGCTCTATGCCACAGTTTGCAAGCAAGTCTGTTGTTATTACCCCTTTCTATTTTTGGTTTCATTTGTTTGATGATTTTTAATAGTATATGATGCTGATGGCTATCTGTTTTTTAAAGGAGGTTGAGATTGTCCTCACTGCCCATCCCACACAAATAATATCGACGCACCTTACAATACAAACATATCAGGATTGCGGTATTACTTTTTGGAGTTCAAATAGAAATGTAGAGTTCTCTTCCATATACAAAATTTGCTTTACCGTCATCATCAAATGTTACTTCAACCCTTGCAGCATCTCTTGGAATATCATGAACGACAGAAAGAACTTGAGCAAGAGGATAAAGAATTGCTGATAGAAGATCTGGTCTGTGTTTTCTTCAGATAAGTAGTTAGCTATTCAGATTCCATGACGGTACATAATTTTTACTATATTTCTAGGCGAGAGAGATTACTTCCATCTGGCTAACAGATGAGCTTAGGCGCCACAAACCTACTCCGCTTGATGAAGCCAGGGATAATTAACAAATGGTCAGACGTAAGAAATCTTAATATTTCTACACCTAAAATAGATAATGAATTTAATGTCTTCAGGCTTAAATATTGTGGAGCAGTCACTTTGGAAAGCTGTACCTCTGCATCTACGTCGTATTGCATAAGAGACTCTCTGAAGAAGGTTTTTCTTACTGTGATATTGTCTAGGTCTTTTGAACTCATCTCTGGTTCGTGTGTTACATAATTTGTCTTGCTGCTTTCCTCAGCAAACTGGAAGGCCACTTCCGTTAACATGCACACCAATAAAATTTGGATCTTGGATGGGTGGTGATCGTGATGGAAATCCAAATGTGACAGCAAAGGTGATCTTTAGGATGCATCCAGTTTTTTAAATTCCATAAAGTTACTACTTTTAGATGTTGTTTAAGAGACAGATATTTACAAAAAAAAAAAAAAACACGTCAGTAGCAGAATTAGTATAATGTAGTTGGTGGATTGTCATTCTAAGCTACATCTTTTGCTTCATTTGTAGTTTCTGACACTTGCATAACTTACTTCTGCTCATATTAGAGAATGGCTTGAATGCATTTCTGCTTCAAAAAAATTTGTTGTTGGATAAAAGAATATAAACATATTCTTACTTCAAACATGTCAATGAGTAATCTGAGCTTTATGTGGCCTGTGTACCAAAACATTCCTTTGGTCAGTCAGCATATCCAATTGTTGAATGTCTTCCAGTTCTTGACTGCCTGCCATGTTTGTAACTTAACTTGCACAACCCCGTCTTTTTTTTCAGCTTAGCTTACCTGGGATCTCTGAGCTTTCTTTCCTGCATTTCATCTGGGATTGAGTCTGAAAGTTTTTCTTCCCTTCGTGCCTTCCTTGGGGGTTGTATAATTTGTGGTCCATTAAACTGCAGAAGGCTTTATGTATTCATTTGGTAGCAAATTGTTATCATTTATGCATTTTTTCTGCATTCATTTGAGCCTTTAACTCACCTAAGGATGTTGTACCTTCACTGCATATATCTGCCTATGGTTCCCTTGAATGTCTGGTTCACGAGATTCAGTCCTTCCTGCTTATGGATCTTAGCCAAGAGGATGATTCTCCGTGACATTATGTGCTAAAGTCAACTCCCACTGGTACAGGTGGCATTTTGATAATTAGTACTATTTGTAATTTGATATGACGGTTATTAATATTAGCAAAATTCTACTTCTTTCAGAACATAAGGTATCTTGCTAAGATGAAGATTTTCTTCAAAGAGTCTCATTATGAGTTGTTTTCAATTTTTTCCATTTCTTTAGGTGACAAGAGATGTTTCTCTTCTATCAAGGTGGATGGCTATTGATCTCTATGTCCGCGAAATTGATAACCTAAGATTTGAACTTTCCATGAACCAATGCAGTGATAGACTATCAAGACTGGCACAAGAAATCCTTGAAAAAGGTCTGCCATGTAAATTTTCTTTAAAAAAAAAAGTTTAAATGGAATTCAGCAGGGGTTTTCTCATGTCTGTAGCTTCCTACTGGTACATTAACTCTTTGCACATAAAAAACATAGACAATCATAGTATTTCATTTATGGAGGAAGTCATAATTCAAATTCATATAATTTGTGAGTGAAAAGTTCTATCTGAAATTAGTAATTAAAATAGTTGCCTATCATCTCACTTATCCATAAGTCCAAAAGTCTTGGTTGACTTGAACTTCTTGTCATGGAGATGGAAACAACATCTTTACTAATTAAATCTATTGTATTGCTTGATTCTGGCATAGCAGTTACCAAGAAACTGATTTGTTTTCTAGAAATTCTAAAAATTCTAAAATCCGAGTAGCTATATTCTTCCTGCCTGAGATGTACTTAAGTTTCTTGTGGTTAAATGCTTTTGGGAGTATCATAGCCTAAAAACTTAAATGTAATCCTTCCTAGTGCTAATGTCGCTTTCCGTGTGTATATCTGACAAATTCTGGTGATCTTCAAAATGAAATAATTGTCTCTTATACACATCTAGATCTCCCTTGTCTTTATCCTTAAGCCTTGCTGACTTTTTAGTTACCTGAATCTCTGTTTTGTTGATGGCTCAACTTTCTTTCTAGAAAGCCCAGAAGAGGATCGGAGACAGTTGGAATTGTCACAAAGTTATCAATTGAAGCATCATGGTGAACATGCTCCAGCTTTTCTTATGCCAACACAACTTCCAACTGGAGCTGATTTGCCTTCTTGCACAGGTCAAACTCTTTGCGCTTGATGGCCCTTCATTTACTAGTTGAGTTTTGTCCTGTCCTGTTCACAATGTACTTCATTTGGTGAAACCATTAAGTATTTCTGTAAAAGTTCCATAAGCACCTGTCTGCTTATTTGCTTCTAGATAGGTGATGCTACCAACATGCGGACTTCTTTTCCTTTTGATATGGAATATATTGTTTGTATGATCTGTAGCATTAAATTTCTTTTTTTGGATGAGCTCTAAAGTTTTTGTGTCCTTATATATCTATCTATTATCTATCTAGTTTTACCCGTGCATGTAGTTATGACCTGTTGTCCATAACTAATACACTTTATATTTTTTCTCACAGTTGATCTTTCTATGTAACATTGCTATATTCCATCTTCTTTGTGCAGCAAAATTGATGTCAAATGGATATTGTTCAAGTGCTTTTCTGAAATTATAATAATCTGTATGCATAACTGGGTGCTTAAACCATGAATTTCTCCACATTCTCCAAAATAGTAATTATTCGTGTTGAAAACCACTGTGCTATGTAATCTTTCCATGTTCTTAAATTAAGGTGGAAATTTCAAGAATATATGTTGATGCTCGCATGTATGTTTTACTTAAGCTGTGTTATGTAACCTTAAAGAAAAAATAAAATAAAATAAAATAAAAAATAAGATGGCTATGTAGGTTGGTTTATCTACTCTCAGTTTTTAAGCTCTTTATTCACGTGAAACAAATAATCGTTTGAAGTGCCATATTCATCATTTCACATTTCCCTCATTGTTAAATGTTCGTTAAAGCATTTTTAAACTTATTTCTACAAGTTGTTACTTCATTTTAAATATTTAAATGTGTTTGTGTAGAATGCAAAGATGTTGAATCTCACTATCCACGACTAGATGTTCCTGGCTCAGAGTTTAAGCCATTGAATCGCAAGGTATAATTGTCAGTTTGTTGCAGCATCCATTATTTTCTTGACTGCTACTGTCTCTGTCCTTCTTGTCCCTCTCCATGAATCCAATATATAATTTCTTTATTGTTCTGTTTCTAAAATATTACTTTCATCACTTTAGGATGGCGAGGCTTCTTCAGCAGGGGCAGATCTCAATAAAAGTTCAAAGAAAATATTTGGAAATGGAAATTTACCCCCCTCTGGGAATTCTCAGTCAGCAGGAATACCCCGTGTTCCTTCTTTCAGCTCTAGTCAACTCCTTGCTCAGAGGAAACTTTTTGCTGAATCTCAAATAGGAAGGTCCAGCTTCCAGAAGCTCTTGGAACCAAGCTTGACTCAGAAACCGGGAATAGCTTCTTATAGAATAGTTTTTGGTGATTTAAAGAAAAGGTACACATCTAGACTGTCTGCACATGTCTGCAATTGCTTGAACTAAAATTGGGAAATTCTAGTCAGCACAGGGACGCCTTTCTTTGTAGGAAAAAAGGAGTCTGCCAGTTTCCCGGGGAGAGGTGGGGACTCGTCAGGATAAATGCAAAAACTTAAAGCGTGATAAATGCAGTTTCATAAGAAGAACTTGGGATGCTTCTGGCAGTTCATCTAATTTTCTCTTAAGTAAAAGACTGGAAGTTCTAATATGAGTTTGATCTATGCTTGTTAGGCATGGATGAATTCTTATTTCGGGTGTCAGTAAAAGAGTATAATGTTCATAAATAAGGATGGCAACAAGTTGTTAAACCATGCTATATTATATTTTTCACTTCAGGTTTTCATGCTGTTATACTGAAAGCCTTATGTAAAATTCGCCTTATCATTTCAGCTTTTGAAGACAAGGAAGCGGCTGGAGCTTCTTCTTGAGGATCTTCCTTGTGAATACGATCCCTGGGATTATTATGAAACATCAGATCAACTTCTGGAGCCACTCCTATTGTGCTATGAGTCATTGGTATAAGCACTAATACTCTTTTCTTAAAACTATTTCTTTTTGTCCTTCCTCATCCAAGGAAAAAAGTCTTCAAATTTACAGAAAATAAAGATGTTAAAAAGAGTAGTGGTTGAAGTGGAAGTCTGTATGTTGACTGGGGCTTTAATTTTGGCAGCAATCATGTGGATCAGGGGTTATAGCTGATGGTCGCCTTGCTGACATGATTAGACGTGTCGCTACATTTAGGATGGTTCTGATGAAGCTTGATCTTCGTCAGGTGAATTTGCCTTGTATTTTAGGTCACAATTTTAAAGCTGTGTGTTTATTTCGCTTGATAAGAGTAATTTATTAAGGAATATTTTCTTACAATGTTTTCCTGTTAAAGGAATCTGGCAGGCATGCAGAGACACTTGATGCAATTACCAGATATCTAGACATGGGTACATACAGTGAATGGGATGAAGTTAAAAAACTGGACTTCTTGACTAGAGAGCTAAAAGGGAAGAGGCCTTTAGTCCCACCAACAATTGAGGTAAAATCTTATCAGATCATTCCATTTTTCCTTATTAGAACAGTTGTTGCAAAGATCTAATTTTCTATGTTGATGTCATAATTACAGTAGATCTATTACTACCTTCAAGTCGTCTATTATTACGCTAGTTTGATATCGTTCATGCTCTTTTCTTGTGATATGTGTTGAAAAGGTAATAGTTCTTCGTGCAAATGATCCCAACTTGGGAATTACAGAGTAGTATTTCAGCATTGTGATTACTATTTATCTTATCATTGGACATCCTTGTTTTCTTTTTTCCTGAAGGTTATACAGATCATGTCAAAGAAGTACTAGACACCTTCAGATAGCAGCTGAGTTGGGACAGTGATACTTTAGGAGCATATGTGATTTCATATGGCCTCAAATGTATGATAAGTTACTATCTTTCTTGCTATATCGAGTATGAGATTATTGTTTTTCTTCTCTTCACCCATTTCATTCTTCTTCTTTTTACTGGATATAAGACACCTCCGACTATAATGTTTCAATGCACCTACTAATTTGCAGGCTAGTGATGTCCTTGCTGTGGAGCTTCTGCAGAAGGATGCTCGCCTTGCTGTGGGTGGGGAACTAGGCAGACCATGTCCTGGAGGAACGTATAGTATAATCCCTTCAATTTACTGTTATTCTTCTGCTGAATATGCACACAGGGAACTTCACGTGAATATATAACATTAGCACTGCATGTGAATAAGCTCACTTTTAACAAGGATTTTACATGAAAGAAAAAGAACCTATCTACTTCACATATTTTATCTGTTCAAAAGGTACTACTTCAAAATAGCAAGATGGGATTAAGAATTTATGTGCTTCACATATTTTGATTTTGAAGATATAAACATTTCCATTTCTAGAAAGCTAATAAGTTTGTTTGAATTTTACAGTATTTAGTTGTTGAGAAAACTTTGTGCCATAGGTCACTAGCTTATTGTTGGTAACTTAATGCTTTCACAACACATGGAGGAGTGCTATTCTTTTTATAAGTTGGTTTTCCCACTGCAGCATGAGGTTAACTGTTCTAACTGCTGGAATGCATGGAGGACCATATTCCGAGTGTCTAAATCCATGATTGTGTATAGTAATGGTGTTATGAAGTCCAAGATCTAGTTTCCATGAACTGATCAAGTAGGAAGATGTACAACTTTCAGATTCTATCGTTATATGGTGTTTTGATTGGATATTTTAAAACTAAGAGCAGTGGTAAACTGAAATTCTGATCATTTTTATTCTCATACCTTGCATAGACTCCGGGTAGTGCCACTATTTGAAACTGTGAAAGACTTGAGAGGCGCTGGCTCTGTTATTAGGAGATTATTGTCAATCGATTGGTACCGGGAACACATAATAAAGAATCATAATGGACACCAAGAGGTACTTATCGCATGTACTCAGTAATTTTACGGTCTCTCGTAGTCTTGAGCTCATACAGCAGTCATGTACACAGGTGATGGTTGGTTATTCTGACTCTGGCAAAGATGCTGGGCGCTTTAGTGCTGCATGGGAGCTGTACAAGGCGCAAGAAGATGTTGTAGCTGCATGTAATGAATATGGAATTAAGGTCACTCAGTGTTTCATGGGCGTGGAGGGAGTATCGGGCGTGGTGGTGGTCCTACATACCTTGCTATTCAATCCCAGCCACCTGGTTCTGTTATGGTTAGTCTCAGTAACTAGCTTTCCAAATTTCTAAAGTTCACAATTTAGTCTAATCAGTAGGAAAAACTTTATTCACTTGCTAGTTGCTGAAATCCATCATGGGTTTGCTTAGAGAAGAAGGCTGAGTTTTGTTTGGTTATGCCAACCACCTGCATTGCGTCTATTATTTCCTTCCCAATAAAATATTGTATACTAGGTAGGGTGGGTGTGTGGTGGAGGTGGGAACCTGTCATTATACACATCTAGATGTGTATAAGAGACTGTTTCTTATACACATCTAGATTGTACATGATTATACACATCAAGTTCACATTATTGAGCGAACAAAATACCCTGTATATATTAATTACATAAAAACAATACCCATGTTTGTTAGTCAATCATATTCATTGTCTTGATGATTATAGTAATAATACAGGGTACTTTTGACATCATCCTCAATAATGGGCCTCAAACATTGAATATAAAGCAAAACTTGAAGTCAAGAAACTTATACTTGGGAAATGAAAATGTTTAAAAAGTTTGCTTGTTGCTTCTTAATTGATCAATATAAGCCTTCAACTTGAATTTATTTCGAAAGAAATCATGATCATCATTCCTGATTGCTGAATCTTGTCCTGGAACTGTTCAAAATCTAGGTGGATCATGATTACTATTGTTTCTCCTTACACTGTTATTTATTTAATTGAATCTTGAACCAGTAAGCCTTATACATTGATCACCATCTTCAATTTTAAATGGGTGGATTAACAACAATTACTTGGACTTCGTTGTTGAAGACAACAGGCTTTAGATTATATTTTGCTTGTTTTCACAGTCTAGCCAACTTCCTTTTAGAGTTCGACCAGCATAATTGGTAAATATTTAATTTTCTTTCATTTCATAAATTATTGAATGTAGCATCTCGTCTAATGGGGAAGCCTGCTATTCCTTTCTCCTTACCTTTTCCCAGTGATTTATTATGCCTCTTATTTTTTGCTCGTATTTCTATTTTCAGGGTACTCTTCGATCAACTGAACAAGGAGAGATGGTGCAGGCCAAGTTTGGACTACCACATATGGCTGTTCGGCAGCTGGAGATCTACACAACAGCTGTGCTGCTTTCCACATTACGCCCGCCTCTTCCTCCAAGAGAAGAAAAATGGCGCAATCTGATGGATGAAATCTCAAAACTTAGTTGCAGCAGTTATCGAAGCACCGTGTATGAGAATCCAGAATTCCTCTCATATTTTCATGAAGCTACTCCTCAAGCCGAGCTTGGATACCTCAACATTGGAAGCCGTCCAACTAGAAGGAAGAGTTCTGTAGGAATCGGACATCTCCGAGCAATTCCGTGGGTATTTGCATGGACACAGACCAGATTTGTTCTTCCTGCTTGGCTTGGTGTTGGAGCAGGTCTTAAAGGCGTTTGCGAGAAGGGACATGCTGAAGATTTACGGTATTGCAATGTACAAGGAATGGCCTTTCTTTCAATCCACTGTTGACCTCATCGAAATGGTCCTAGGTAAAGCTGACATTCCCATAGCCAAGCACTACGATGAAATTCTTGTGTCAGCAAGCCGACAAGAACTTGGTGCCCAGTTGAGGGGGGAGCTCATGACAACTGAGAAGTATGTATTGTTGGTTACTGGACATGAGAAGCTATCCGAGAACAACCGGTGTCACTGGAGATTGATGGAGAGCAGGCTTCCTTATCTCAATCCAATGAATATGTTGCAAGTGGAGATACTCAAGAGGTTGAGACGCGATGATGACAACAAGCAGCTCAGAGATGCATTGCTTATTACCATTAATGGTATTGCTGCTGGGATGAGGAACACTGGTTAATTGATTTCATACAAAATCATATTACTCCATAAAATATGTAGGACAGTTAGCTAACTACTTGCTATGTTGATGATGATATTACCATGACACAGATCATTTTGCCATTTGCACAATTACGTGGTGCATAAAAATCTAGTTTAAAGTATTATGCATCATTCTGCTTAATAGGTACTAAGTATTATTTTGGCATGCCCAGAAGTGATGGTAACTAATTTTGTGCTACTCTATAAAAGATGTTTTGCTTCTAGAGTTCTTTTTTATTTTAAATTTTTTTGAGTAATTTTGCTTCAAGAATTCTTATATTCTTCTAGTAACATTTAAGGAGTTTGGACCTTGGAAATGTGGTAAATAAAAATCAGAAAAATTCCAAAAAATTATTCCGTTGAAACTAATTAAAGATGTTATACATTAACATATTCATTACAAAAATTTATACAAGATAAATTTTTAACTCTAGAACAAGATAGTTTTCTCAATTCACAGTAGAATTTCGCACTCATCATTGACAAATTTCGTGATTTTTTCTTTCTACCTGTCTCTTATACACATGCGATTTTAAAGAGTCAAAAACGTATTGCGATATTCTGCACCCATTTTGTAGTTTTTGCTCATAGTGGGTTTCCTTGTATCATCGTTTGGTGGACAGAACACATTTATTCATGCAGCATAAAAAGAGCAGTTAAAAGAGCAGCCACGCACACGTAGCTAGTCTAACAAAAGATGGTCTGGATATAAGTAGGCCTATATGTCATCGTCCCATAGAAGATTTGGATCAAATATATATGAGGATCCAAATGTTCTTCCATGGCGTTTTCACTCCTCGTCCACACATTATTTAATGCATAGGGCTGTGAAACAAAACTAAACAAGTTGAATACTTTTTTATTGTGTTTAAATTTGTTTGATTATGTTAACGATCTTCTAAATATGTTTAAATTACATTTATCTAGATGTGTATAAGAGACATTTTTATCGAATCGAATTCGATTCAATCTCAAATAATTTAAAATTTTCACATGTAAATTTAAAATTTAAAATTTATTGAGCGAACAAAAAATTTAATGAACGCTAAATCTTGTTCAAGTTTAATTTGATTGCTAGCGAACCAAATTTGAACTAACTAAATTACAAAATTGAGTTTGATTCGAGTATGAAATCACCTGTGTACATTGTAGAGCTTATACACATCATTTCAAGAGACAAGTTTAAGTATGCCAAATTGCCTCCTAAGCTGACTATTTGTGAAGTATATTGGTTTTTGAAATTTGGAAGTGAAATTAGAGTAAGATTAGACTCTTGACACTAATAAATTAACACCAAAGAATCTATTAACCTAAGGCAACTTTCCTTTGAAGGACTTGTTGAAGTTTTAGTATACATTTATTTAAGCTAAGCTAATCAAATTTCAAAAGGGTCTAAGAAAATTATGTTGGGCATAATTCTTTACTTCCATAGAAGAAATGGAATCTGATCTTTTTTTTTATGGCATAGTACAAATATGCTTGAGCAATTTCACCTCTTTGGGAGCATATCATATTATCAGATGCTATTTGTTGTCTAAAGAAGATACCATCCCTGCAAAAAAGTAAAAACCAGTGTGGTTCAATCAATGTGTCCAAAAGCATGATATATTATGATAAGCATCCTCTCAAGTTTTCAAGAACCCTTCATTCATTCATTCTTTCTGGTGCTGTCCAGCTTATAAACATTTACTTTCTTTTGGTCTTCATTCAATTTATATATGCACTAATAATTTACCTTTCTTGGTGGCCATCTTCACCACATGCAGTGTAATAAAACACTACGTACGTATATATTAAGTGGGAAGTCATTTCATCTCTTATCCTTTGGATTTTGGCCTTAGCAAATCTCCACGAACATACTATCAATCTTCTCTAGAAGAGAAAATTGTATGTGTTGCCTTCTTCCCTAACTTACTTTGTTGATTAGACCACAATTTGCTACATGCGTGCAAACATTATTAAAAGACATGCAAATTCTTTTGGATTGGTAAATTTTGACTAAAAAAAAAAAAAAAGGCAAATATTACACTTTCATTCACATTAAAACCAGATGTGACAAGAGCTTGTATATCCTGGTTAGGCACAGGTGATCAGCTAACGACAGAAGACAAGACAGTTTGCTGATGTGATTGAGAGGAGTTGCACGTGAACTAAAAGTCATTGCGTAAACTCCTCGCTCCCAAGACTTGTCATGGTTCAGCAAATTTGGTCCAATTTATCGTAATTGATTAGTAACTTTGGTCTTATTGTTTCAATGATGATGAGCAGATACAAAGCGGAGAAAAAACCAAAAATGATCACCACTTGGATTAGACATTTTTGTCTAAGTTCAACTTTTCTTATGTCGGCATCAATTTCCTAGTCATTGACATGCAATTGAAGAGTATCGTCATGAATCCATTTGGCTTTTGTGGAGTTTTGGAATTGAAAAGATGGGATGCAAATCAAATGAAAGTTTCAGTAAGTGGAAGATGCATGGCATGCATGGTTGTTGGCCACAACCACAAGCCCGATGCTTGCAAGTCATATACTAGTATCGGAGAATGTGACCCAAGAATCAGACTTAAGGGTAAAGACTTAATTGCCACAAAATTATTAAGACTAATTTATATTTCTTTCGAAAATTTAAGAGGACGAAAAATAAATTTTATAAGAATACAAATTAAATTTTCAAAAATTTAAAGAATAAAATTTATAGTTTTTAGAATTTTTAGGGCGGCCCCCCTCCCGACCCCCCCCAAATCCGCCCCTGAGTATCAGTATGAAGCTAGATGAGGGAGCATACCATGTAGGACATTTAACTTTGTTTTGTGTTGAAACATAAAGTTTTGAGTTTGAAAGATCATTGAGCCCATTTAATTTGTCTCCAAGTTCTTATCCTTTGGTCTGATGAAGATTCATTGTATCAGCACAATCTGAAAAACATTTGGTTAATTAGTTCAACAACTTGTATCAGTACGTAAGTCAAAACTATTGGCTGAAAAAATAAGACCAATTTGCTAGTATCCATAGTGCTAAAAGAATAAGTATCCGCATCGATTAGTCTAGAGATTTTAAATTAATTAATAAAATTTATTGATCACTTCTTCACTTATTGTTAGTTTTAAAATGAAAATTCATGTTCTTTAACATATGATAATAGAGTTAATATCAAGTTTTCACTAGTTTCAAAGTTAATTTCAAGTTTTCACTCATCTATACATACACTCTTCTATGTATTGGGTTTAGCTTAATACTTATCGTAGTTATGGCACTAAGTTTGACTTCATAAATATTAGTCATGTCAACATTTGTATTCCCTTAGGGGCGAAGTTAAGACCCCAAAGTTAGGGAGACAACATAACTTGTCAAATTAAGCAAAAACAAAGTTTTATAGAATAAATAATCTTACATACAATCATAATTATAAGAATACGTTTAGATAGTGATTTTCCTATCATTTTACGTAATAAAATTCAGAATACCACATAATGTTCTATTTATTATAAGAGATGTGCTTAGATTCAACTTTTTAGGGGGTTAAAGTAAAGAAAAAGAGGAATTTTATAAATTTTTTGAGAAAGAAAATGAAGTTTCTGTGTTTGGGCGTAGAATTAACCGATTTCTTGTTCTTATTCATTGGTTTGGATTGGATACATCCAGTTTTCACATCATGCATAAGAGTAAGTGTTAAAATATAAATACCTCATATTGATAGTTGAAAGATTATAAACTCATAATTAATAATTTTCTTATATCACTTCTATTTATTAATAATTAATTTTGAGATGAAAACCATATAAATAAGAATATGTACTATATGGGTGCTACAAGTCTTTGAGAAGAATCATTTTGAAATGAAGATTATCTCCTCTACAATTTTTTCTTTCAACCTAATATTTTTTCTTTCTAATCTTTTTTAATGTTAGACAACTATAGACTATAGAGGAACATACAAAAATTTCAAAATGCAAAGAATTATTCTCATCATATCAACAAGTCGATTATTTTAGGATTTAAAAAAGTCAATAATATCATCACCTAACTATATTTAGAGATGGTCTGTTACTTTGATAAGAATAAGATATTCCAAATTGGATATCCATCTTGATTACCCATTTTTACAAATGCTGGAGATTATAGGCCTATTGTAGAAACGCCAATTTTCATAGGAGCTGAAAATAATAAAAAACTTCACAAATAGTCAGCTTAGGAGGCAATTTGGCATACTTAAACTAGTTGGTCAACTAATTTAATAATAATTCAAGATAAACAATTAATTATCTTAATCGAGTGCTTTGCCATAGAACCGTAGTGTGCCACTAATTACCTAGAGGATTTGAAGTATATGCAGTTAAACAATAATTCATGCTTTTTGGGAAATAAAGTATGAACAAATTATGTTGGTCAAAATTGATTGAACAGCACAAAGAGGACACTGAGATTAGCTGGCTAATGCGTGTTAAATTCGTACAATCCAATAGTTTAAGATTTCAGAGTGCTTAATAGTCGGCAAAATTTGTCAACCCAAAGTCACCACTACCAATTTCTTCCTTTTTTTTTTTGTCTTTTTTTTTTTTTTAAACCAAAATAATTATCACTATCATTTTAAGCCGTACAAAGCTGGCAAATCTATGAGCATTTTTAATTTTATTAGTCAATGGATATGGAATTAATGTCCTCTTAATTTGTTTAGTTAATTGTAGTCTCTAAAGAGTTTAGAAGAAAACTTGATTAAGTATATTATTTTACTAATCACGTGGTTCGCGAAAATGACTACCAATATGCTGCAAAATCATCAACCTAAGGGACCCAAAAATTAGTCAAAAAGTTCTATCTTTTTGAGGCTCAAGAACTTAACTTGCCACACAAAAATTGTCAGATTCTATGGAATTGTATTATTGTCTTCATTATGATGTAAACTCCAATATATCTTTGAAACGTGCTTGGGTTAATTAGATTTTCATGCCGTCTGCCTGGTAGCTCTCACTTTTAAAACTTTCATTTATTTGCATCCCTGTCTCTCAAATTCTTTTAAAAAAAAAAAAACTCCTTCTTCCCTATTTTCTTAATGACTCAAACCATTTACTAATAAATAATAAAAAAGCGTCTTACGACTGTAAGTTGTACTTCATTGTCAAATTTATAATCACCTTTTAAATGGGTTACTATCTATTTTAAAATTGTGGCCTCTTTGATTAGTTTCTTAAACCAGCTAACTACTTAACTCTCAAACGAGAAAAAATAAAAATAAAAATAAAAATAAAACGTAAATACTTCACCGACGGTTTAGGTGATAGCAAAAATCTTTACTTAAAAAATAAAAATAAAAAACCAAAAATCTTTAATTGAAGGAGTTATTACTCATTTTCCTTACAGATTTTATTTTTTAGAACTAAATATCTTTGGTTTATTTTATAAGAATCCAATTCCTACCATGCATTTCTTTTTCTGCTACTCGTCTAAAAATGTAAGGTGGAAAATAAGACTTTGCATAGAACGCCAATTGTATTAGTTAATGGGAGTCCTAACATATGGCAGATAATATTGGGCACAACCTTTTCATAAAGAGCAAAAGATAAATATGTCTACCTAACCAATTGACATAAAGTAATAAAGTAACATAAATATTTAATTAACTAGGGAACAAACAAATGTCGGACAACAAAAAATTGCAGCAAAGTTTGATTTTTGCAAATGTTAATACTAGCAAAGTAATAGATACAAACTTGCGTAAATGCTCACCGTATGAAAAAAAAAAACAAAAACATGTTAAGTACTTTTGTTTTTTTTTTTTTTTTTTTTTTTTTTGTGGTGAAAACTTTTGTCTTTTTATTGTAGTCATTCTTTTGAAAAATCTTGAACGTTTCCAAATTCCAACCATCTCGTGCGTGTAATAAACTTAATCAACACACTAAAAATGTTTCGATAAAGGCGTAGACAAAAAAATTTGTGATTGCGATGGCCACTCAAATTTTAAGGAAGATTATGGACAACAAACTTCGTTAGCAACAAGCAAGTTTGATGATGTAAAATCTTGGAACTAAAAGACAAAGCAAGCGTCGATGCTGGCTTGGTCTTTTATTTCCAAGAATTTAATAGGGTACATGGAGGAAATACGTTTACCAAAATCCCCACGTTTGTTGTCCATAACAATGAACAAAATTACCCTGCACCATTATACACACATGACTCATACACATCTAGATGTGTATAATTTTAAAAGAGTATTTCTATATAATTTGACTAAGTAGCAAAGTAACTGACGCATTATTAAATTGATAAAGAAAGAAAGTAATTTAATTAAAAATTAAAAATTTAATATTATGATTTTGTTTCATAAATTAAATTTGACTAGTGATATTGATTTTATGATCTCATAAATTATTTTTGTTTTCAAAAACAGTACTCCACTATTATTGGTGATCATTAAAAATTATTCAGTTGAAGTGATCGCTTTACTATGGTTGTTTCTTGTTGAAAGATTTCACTAAAAATCTTCGAAGGATTTATTCTTTTTAATTGAAATTTATAAATGTTTCTTGCTTCAAACAAAAATAAAGTAAAACAAACTACAAATGCCTAAATTAATCCTATGGCACCTTATGCCAATACATGAAGTTGGTCCTACTACACTCATGATACTTGTTTGCCACCTATAACTAGTAAAGTTTCTCACCAATAATTTAATCTCATTGACCGTGTAGAAAAAAGGTAGTATTATTTTTTTGGCATTATGAAATGGGTTCAGCTTTTACATTATCAAAGGTTCCGTATCGTGACTTGAAAGAAAATGACAATTCACCTTTCCAACTATTACATTAAATTATCCATTCACAATTACCCGATAAGAATAGAAATTTTCTGTCATTTAAAGGGATCATCTAAAAACTTTGTGATGCCATTTTTGTGCACTTGTGCTGTTACTTCTATCTTGGAAAGAAATTGGCTCTCTTTTGGTATTTCTTTATTTTGTGTGGAACAAGTTTACATGGAATAGTGACTAACTAATTAATTTTTTAAAGTCGAAATCAAAGTCGTTAGATTGTATCTTTACTTGGGCAAATTAGATCCTTCGTGTCAAATTTTTTGGTGTACACTCAGTATTATCGATGATCGATTGCTATGTTGATTTAAAATTACCACCATCTCTATTTTTTTAATCCTTTAACAATGTTATCTAACACTAAATTATCAAAATTATATTTGAATTTGTCTATCATTGGTGGTACCAAATTATTACTGGATAATTGACAACAAAAGTCTTATTTAATTACTTCGGTGATAATGTACTTTATAAATAAATTGTTTGGCTATCTATATACTTGCACAAAATATAAGAGGGTTCTTTGTAAGTGAGAAAGGTGACCGTAATACTAGTCATAGTTATTAAATTCGACTGGGAACTCGCGAGGAAGTGTATCAACTAAGTCTTGGTTCAATCTGGGTTATTGGTTCAACTGTTGGTCACTTAAATATAAGAAATTGGTATATAATGACTTTAGATTATTAAATACAAGATATATAATGAAATATCGATAAAAATATATTTTATTAAAAAAAATTAAGTGTAAATGTAACTTTTCAGTATTTACATAACCTTTTCACATGAAAAGTTAAAAAAGAATTAATATATAGAGTGGAGTTTGGAGAGTATATAAATAAAAAAAAGATATATAATAACCAAAAACTTATATGATTAGGTGGTAAGGAATCCAACCCAGTCTTATGGTCGGTTCATCGAATTCACCGGTTGAACCGCAGGACCGGACCGGATTCAATAACTATACTATGTTGGGCTTATTGATTAATTAACAGCCATGTAAGGTGAAAAACAATGACAGTGTCCAAGTAAAGAAACATATCTTTATCTCCATATCCTTCAAGTGATGCATAAGTTGACAAAAAACAATCCACGCTTGACACGTACACAACAATTGAAAATCTTGATCACCATTTCTAATCATTCTATTAATTAAGGAAGTGAGTCCTACTTAAAGTATAAATAAGGTAAATGACTCTCCTAATTCATTTCACGTATAATTAACTTTTCAGGTGATTGTCCAAAATTGAAGGATTACCATGCCCTCTCGGCTTTTGATGCATGGATAAGAAATAAAGCGTTATTCTTTTTAATCCATGATCGTGTCAGCAAAATTTTTTTTACCCAGCTTTATCTAGACGGGGAAGTTGTTCTTATCCATGCAAAAGGAAGAATAGTGTTTCCAAAATTTGAACTCTTTTTGAACTCCATGTTATTTACACTTACAAAAACTTTATCAAGATATCGTACATGCAAGACACAACACAACTGAATTGTTGAAAAACATGTATCTGTATTAAGTGATAAGACATCATGATATGTCGCTAAATTCATGAAAGAATGAAGAAAATTTAACCAAATATCTAAAATCCAAGATAAGTAATTCAATCTAATTTTATCATGTGTGTTAATTTTGACAAATAATTTTGAGCTTGAAGTCTTCTAAATAAATTTTCTTGTTAAAAATATAAGATCAATTTCGAAATGCATTGAAAAGATGCCAAAAGGTAATATTATTTTGTAGTTTAAAAATCAATAAATTTATAAAGATTCTTTCTGAATACAATTTACACTAAATTTACTTAATTACTTGCTTAGATTTCCAAAGTTTAGGCAATTAATTTCAAACTTTGAATAATCATTATCTAACTATCCGATACACTGTGTTATTTGTCTTACTGATAAATTTTGAGCTGTGTATCCACATCCTAGATAGTGATAAGAGTGGGGTATACCGAAAGCAAACAAAGTTTTGTGACAAAAATCCTCAAACAATTAGAGTAGTAAAAATAAAGCAGTTAAAAATGCTAGACAATTTCTTCTGGGGCGGTTGTGTTTACAAAAATATTGAGAATTTTTTTAAGTACACAAGTAATTTACAGCTAGTCTAATTAAGTGTTCTACTAATTGACTTGCCTTGCTGTGTAAGGGTAATGTTTAATTGTCACAGTGTCATATGTATGAATAATAATTTAGCACAAAAAATGGTCAAATTAAACACTAATTAGTTTCAACTGTTAACTACAAGGGATAAAAATTAGACAAATTAACAAGTATATTCCTTTAATTGTATTTAAGCATACAAATTGAATCTTCAATGTACACATGCTTGATGTAATAAAATAAAAACTTTATACACATAAAACTTGTTTATCAATTTAATTAATGCAACAAGTTAAACCTTACAAAGATGTGATCGTATCTATCCACTTGGCAACAATTCTGTAATTCGTGGGCATATTTACAGAATAAGTGACAGCTGCTAGATACGATCCCTTAGAAAAGCAAGCAAGCAAGACCTTTCAAAGAAAGTGACACCACGTTCTTCAAAAAATCCTTTTTATAGGAAACACGACACAATTTCAGCCACTATCTTTCCCAAGGAATGGGCATTTGACACATCGAAAAGCATGAGAAACCAACCCTTTCTTTTTTCCTTGGATACACCGAAAAAGGAGATACCATATACCTTCCCAATTCTCAAACAAATTAAAGAAGATATTAAAGATAGTTATATACATTGGATTTGGTGATTGAAACCTTCCGTTCATTATTATTATTATTTTTTTTTTTTGGTGATAAAAAGTTTGAAAAAAGGTAGGGTTCAAAATAAAGTTACTGACTTATAATTGTTTTTATATATATATATCGTTCATTAATAAGGAATTAATATTACAGTGAGAATCAAATTTAATTTTTTTATATATATAGTCTCATCCCGTTAATTACTGTCAGAACCAACCCTTCTTGACTTTAGTTCATTCTTGTTGATTGGAGATGTTATCACATATTCGTATATTAGTGTTCCTAATTTACGTATTGCAAAATTGAAAGAACAATTACTATTTTTTTCAAGCTATAAAATTCGTATCTTTTTAATACAACGTCTCTAAACTCTCTTGCTTAACCATTAGTAACATGTTATTCGTTGTGAACTGTTGTGAAATGTTGATACACAGGGAAATGTGGCAATTGGTTTGGTTTCTTTCATGATTTTTATTTGGTAATATTTGAGATAGATGCCCATGGTCCCCATCCCAAAAAATTTCGAGTTGTAATGTATTTAATTTCCATGTTTTTATTAATTATGATTTCTACCTATTCCATATTTTTTGATCCCCCAAGTTGCAGCATAAGCCATTGTCAGTAAATTTCAATTTTACATAAATCGGGTAGTTAAACATGAGACGTAAGCCAATTACCATCTTTTGTTGATTTTATAAACAGGAAAGCCTCTCCCCAATTTGTGGACAATCGGACGTTCTTACCTTGAAAAATAAGTCTCTTATACACCACAAACCCTTTGGAGATGAGAAATAAATTTCGGTTTGATAGATCAGAGTGTGGGTTTGTAGTATGTGGGACGTTAGTCATTTCAGTTTTCACTCCAAATTGTATAACGCGAAAATCGAATTTTGTGACGGTTTATCATCTCACGTTGTGCTAGGCAAAAAAAAATAAAATAACGTAAATAGTAAAAATAATAATAAATTTTTTTTCCCCCCCACAATTCATTTGTCAAATTATTGTTTTTTTGAATCTGAATCTTTAACTTCAATTAAGATAAAAAATGTATTAATAACAAAAAAAAAAAAAAAGAAGATGAATTTGATACCTTATAATTTGATTAAATTTACTTTAAAGAAAGTTATAATAAGTAATCATTATGTAAATTATTTATCATTAATATATTTTCATGATCAATTAGCATTTTTGTATATGAAATATTTCTACTTATTTTGTGATAAAGGTGGAATTAAATATATTTTAACTTTTTAGGAATCAAAGTTGAAAAAAAGACTAATTATAAGAAATTTAAAAAAAAGCAATTGTTAAATAATTACAAAAAATTCTAAAACATTTTAACCTATTAATTCTACAATTTTTCCAAAGTTGAGGAGGAAAATTACCCATCTTTCCTTTTATGTAACTTTACATGCACTATAATATAAATCGAGTCTAGATAAAAATTTTCGTCCGACCGCACTAGACCAGACGATGATGGTTTACGACTTGCGGATTGATATATGCTTCAATTAAAATAGCACTACCAATGTCTTTTATGACTTAGTAAATAAATGGAAGTGGGATGGTTTGGCAGATCAACATTTAGTTAAAATTATGATGACAATCATAATTAAATTCCGCCCCCTAAATTATGGGGCTTGTCATGGCTACCACCCTTCCAGTAGAAAATAAAAATAAAAATAAAAGTTTACATACAATTTTTTTTTAGATTTTTTTTTACGGGGATTAAAAATCCGTATACCCTCGTTTTTTTATGCATCATCATGTTATATATGGTTAATTATAATATGAAAGAAAAATTAAGTTATTCTCTGTACAACAAAATAATACTTCATACTACTTTATTAATTATCAAAATCCTGTAGATTATATTCCATCAAAATTATACGAATAATGGTTGTTCAAATGGAATCTATACTTATCATTTTCTTGAGAATTAGGGTTAGATATTTAAACTTTAGGCAAGAATATAGACCATGTTTAATTATTCTAATGTTTTATTATTTTATTATGTCAAAGAGAATTTTTTTTTTTTTAATAAAATTGTTCTAGAACATTACTCATTTTTTGCATCAATTAAGATAAATGGAATTAAAATTCTTTAAGTTGAAGTAAGAAGAAGAGTTTGAAATAAAGCATTCTGGTCATAGTCTTTCTTTTCATTTTTCAATATTTTCTTATTGCATTCTCCATTAATTAGTTTGTCATATGATTTGGGATGATAGCACATTATTTAATTCGAGTGAAGCGGATTTTTAATCCCCGTAAAAAAATTTTTTGTGCATTATTTTTATACTATAAAATTTGATATACTTTTGTCTTATTTTGGTAACTTCTTTTTAAAATGGCAATATTATACGAACATTGCTTAGAATTCAATTTGACTAAAACGCTAATTAATCAAAGTATGATCAGATTTCCCAATTAAACTTTCTATGGAAGAGAAACTTTCTGTCGTATAGTTATCTTCAAGCATTTATTACTATGTCTACTCTTGCTAACAATTTAACAACTTAGATATATTCTTTCTCCTACCAAATTAATTAATAAAAATAACAATATGGATACTCTTGTGTATATTTCTCCATACACAAGACAGACAAGAGATTTTATATTATAACAAAATAGGGATATTGCTGTTAAGATGTTAACAAATCTTTTTGGCAAATACTTTGCCTGTTGCATGCCAAAAGTCATTATGTTCTTAATATCAAGAGGAATTTAAAGTTCATCCGGATGATCAGATGCAGATGAACTGGATGAACTTTAAACTGTATTAAGAGTAACTTATTATTATTATATATAATGCATGGGATTTTAGTGTAATTTTTAATTTTTGGTATAATTTATCTTTTTCATTCTTATTTTTCAAATTTATAACGTCCCACTCCTACCAAATAACTTTCCAACCCACCACAAAATTGCACACATAGACTCCTAATTTAATTTGTATTTTAGTTTTTATCCATTTTTAGAAATTTTTTTAGCACAATTCTGCACACACACCAAGTGTACCAATAAAACTAGTAGAGATAAAGCAAATACAACTTGGAAGTTTGAACTACAATTCTAATTAATACTTAAAAGAATAAACCATGTGAGAGAAAATAAAATTGAGGAGTGAAAAGGGATATATATTGTCCTAAATCAAACGACCACCGTAGAAAATTAACAGTTTCCACACACATAAAACACATCATCATGCAAACAAAATGGACAACGATGCTGGTAACAATCAATCAATACATCACTCCTAGACTCCCTTTTGGAACACTTGTAATTTCTATAGGTAAGAAGCTCTATTGATCCCCTCTCATAGTGCTTATACGGCTATATCATCACTCAACACATACAACTTCCCGTGCTTTCTTCCACTCTTTCATATTTAAAGGTAGTCACACATCCTCTTCTCTGCATGTGATCTTCTCTTACTTCCTCATCAATTCACTCCATTTAAATCTTTTCATCATCTACCAATAATTTAATTTTATACTCTTCTTCTTTTTCTTCTTGATAATCTTGTCAATTCCATTCTAATCTATCTTTCTTGAAATGATGCCCCCTGATCAAGAAAGTCTACTAGTGTTACTGGCTGTCCAGGTCCAGTTAATAATAATAATGTCATCAAATGTAACAGAGACAGTTTTACATTTCAACCAGTTCATGTTCAGGGCTGAACATATAAGAGAAGGAATCAAATTTCCGATGAACTTGTGTTTAACCCCTGATCGATTTCGATAATTCGTCAATCACTTCAACCTGTTACACTCAAGGTATGTAACAACTAAAAATCCAGCACGACTCTACTTGACAGATATTATTCAGAATATTGTTTGAAATAATTACTGTAACAAAATTTTGAGACGTAATATATGTAAAATAAAAGGTGATTAGAAAACGTTTTATTGCAGAATATTATTTGAAGAATAACGGAAAAAAATTTCAATCCAAATGGAGCTAAATAGTTTTTTTGGTCATTATGAGAATATATTTAAAATCCCTTTTGAACAAAAATCTTACAGTTTGAAGATGTGAGCTATACTATAAATTTGGGAGCCACAGGAGGTGGATGTTTTTCTATTTCATCATCTCATCCGAAGCTGAATCTGGCTGTCCTGAATGGTGTTAGTGGAATTGTTAGACCTGGTGAATTACTAGCAATGTTAGGTCCATCAGGAGTGGAAAACTACACTGCCTGAGAGCCCTTTCTGGGAGATTACCTGGAAAAGTTTCAGGCACAATTACATATAAGATCATCTGTCTAGTGAATTCGAGCTCAATGAAGCGGAAAATAATTTGTTTCACAAGATGATGTGTTATATCCTCACCTGACAGTTTTCGAAACCTTAACATATGCTGCTTTTTTAAGGCTACCAAATAAGCTAACTAGAGAGCAAAAAATTGAGCAGGCTGAGTTAATTATAATGGAACTTGGACTAACAAGATGTCGAAATAGTATGGTTGGTAGTCCTGTTTTGAGAGGTCTATCTGGTGGTGAGAGGAAAAGGGTAAGTATTGGGCAAGAAATGCTAGTGAATCCGAGTTTATTGTTGCTTGATGAGCCGACTTCTGGGCTTGATTCGCCCAGGACTACAGCTCAGCGAATTATTGCTACTTTGAGATGGCTGGCAAAAGGTGGCAGAACTGTGATTACAACAATTCACCAACCTTCAAGTAGGATGTACAGGATGTTTGATAAGGTTTTGGTTATATCAGAGGGTTATCCGATTTATAGTGGAAATGCTAGTCTTGTGATGGAGTATTTCGCCTCGATTGGGTACTTGCCTGGATTCAATTTCGTAAATCCTGCTGATTTTCTCCTTGATCTTGCTAATGGAACACAATTTCTTCTCAAATCTAGTTATACGAATTATGTTTTTTTTTTTGGTCACATTAGCCATGCTTTACTTGTGAGTCTAAGTTGGGAAAGATGAAAGTACAACTTGGCGATCACAGCTACAGTTGTTGAATTTTCTTGAACTGCATTATTATTGCTTATGGTGTGTTCCTGACAATGGTGTGTGATCTGTCGAAGATCATTCCTTATTTGGATTACTATTGAGTGAGGTACGCTCCAAATGCTTCATTAGTTTGATTTGAAATCTTAGTGTTGGCCTTTAAAGTGAGTGGGCTCAAGTAGTGGAAAATGAGAACCATCCATTAAAATCCATCAATTTGATAACCGTACATGCATGTCTAATCATTTATCGACATTACTAGATTGTCTTTCAAAGAAAACTAGATGTGAATAAAGACACTTGTATCAAGTCAATTTTCGGATAATTAGGCCTAAAACTTGATGACATGAAACCACACAGATAGACATAGTAATAAATGCTTGCAGATGTTATCTGTGTGGTTTCTGATGTACTAAGCAAAAAGATATATCCTGGACCTACTAATGTTATCTTCTGCCAAAAGTTTGAAATATAGTTACTAGATTCACTGGATATTGCGTACCAATTCGTACGTATCGATATACCGTATTGAGTACTAGTACATTATATACATGAATTTTCTTTAAAAAGTGACGCACCAATGCGTTTCAAGATCGCACTATATATTAGACTACCACGTATTAGGTAACTATAGTTTGAAATTTCCTATGTTTGACAGCATATTGTTCATCTAGTAGGGAAAGAAAAACTATTTTTATCCAGTTTTCCCCCTATTTTTGGGTGAAAAAAATCCTACAGTCAAGAAAAGTTTCATGCATCAATAAATATTTACTTCCAGATATTATTTCTGCTTTATAGCATAGCTGAGATAGTTTCCTTGCTTTTTAACACCATCTCTTCATAGTTGAAGATTGACATGATACAGAACATATTCCCCAGAAATTAGCAAGTAATTGGAATTATTGGATCCCATAGATCTCTTGAAGATTCCTTTGGGTTGTTTTATTGGTAGAGCATGTATTTTCACTCACAACCAAACAATGAGGGCCCAACATATGCTTAAAATCTGTGTCCTCAAAAATAAAAGGTCAAAAAAGAAACATGGGGATGTAGTGATGTACTTGATAACATTTTTTTAGCTTCTTTTCGTGACGTGTTTTCTAGTTGAGTGTCTTTAGATGATTGCCTTAAATCAAGCCAAAAGCTATCCATGAAGATGAAATGAAATGATCATACGTGTTAGGTAATCTTAATATATTGATACTGAATGATCAAGGGTGAAAGGATTTTTATGGTCTTCCTATAATCCTATAGTCATTAATCACAAGTTACCTTGTTAGGTTCTAGCAAAAAAGTTGTGATTTTTTACTCCACAGCTAACCTCTTTGAAGTTTGAAATTCCAGCATCATAATAATTAGTAGAAAACAAAGATCATTTCTCCATGTTCATGATGAACTTATGTATAAATGTGCTGAATCTTGCAGGATAAACAAATTTTCATATCCTACAGGAAATATTTTATACATAAACAAATTCTAAAGATTCGTTATCTTTTCATTCTTTATGTAGGAAACACAACTGTTGAGTTTACAAATTGGTCCACACCCTAGTGGCTTGCTAAATTTTGATTAGCATAATTCTGCTCACTGATTAACATCAAAAGTAGATTAGAAATGAAAACAAGAATTATTTACCAAATGTCAGGTGTGGTTCCTGACTCAATATAAGACAGGATGATCCTTGTTTCCATACACACCAGACCACCAAGATGATAAAAATTCAATTAGACAGTTCCTAGTATCATCTTACAAGAAGAACCTATATCCTTCCTTGAAAGATGAAATACAACGAAGTAACCAAGTCCCGATTCATCTTGGAGGAGTATCAACATCAAAGAGTATGGCAAAATCAGTTTTTGCCTTCTATATCACATCAGATGCAATTCATGTTTTTGGATGCACTATCTTCCTAAACTAATGTTTTGCAGTTTCTGATAAATCAATGGACCACCTCTTGGTGGTTGCAGTTCAAGGTGCTATTTAGCAGGGGCCTTAAGGAGAGAAAGCATGAATCTTACTCAGGATTAAGAATTTTCAAGACAGACCACAAGTGTATTATTATCAGGAGTGCCTATGGTACTCATTCTGGTACTATCCACATACAAGATCAGGTACTTTTATCTGTCTTGATGTTCTATATTTTATAGAAATGCCAAACTTTTCTAGCAACTTGACTGATTCTTCTTGCACTATCTCCAATTCCAATTATTTAGAACTTGTTTCTTGTTTCTGATGTGAACTAAATAATTTCAGGTAGGACTGCTGTTTTTCTTCTCAATTTTCTGGGGATTCTTCCCTCTATTCAATGCCATTTTCGCATTCCCCCAAGAGCAGCCAATGCTAATTATCCTTGTGACTCTAACAAGACTCGATTTCTACTATTTCTTTGCTAGGACAGTTGGTGACTTACCAATGGAGCTTGTCATACTTCCAACTATATTTGTAACTGTGACTTACTGGATGGGCGGGCTCAAGCCTTCACTCGTTACATTTGTGTTAACCCTCCTGATAATTCTTTACAACGTGTTAGTTTCACAAGGATTAGGCCTAGCTCTTGGTGCCATTCTAATGGATCTGAAACAGGCCGCAACCTTATCTTCCGTGATGATGCTTGTTTTCTTACTAGCCAGTGGTTATTACATTCAGCATGTTCCACCTTTCATATCTGCTTGGTTGAAGTATGTTTCGTTTAGTCATTACTGTTACAAACTTCTTGTGGGAGTGCAGTACTCAAAGAATGAGCTTTATGAATGTGGAGTAGGTGTTCAATGCAGAGTAATGGATAATCCAGCTATCAAATTTCTTGGTATTGATAATATGGTTAGGGATGTGGCTGCCTTGGCTGTAATGTTAGTGGGATATAGACTATTAGCATATGTTGCTTTGAGGTTGGGACAACCTCACTGACTGTAATAGTAAAGGTCTGATCTGAAAATTTGTATTCCTAGCCGATAAGGCTGATTGATATATTGCAGCATTACTTAGCTTAACAAGTTAAACTCAACTTCAAATAGTAAATTGAGAATCCAAAGTTTACACGAGGCCTTAAAACTGAGAATCAGCTTCAACAATGCATAGAAATGTTAAGCTGCATTGGACTTTGGCAAATTAAGAATAGTATGACATATTCTATGTGATATTATTTGTCAATTCTGCAGATATCATATACTCTTCAGATGCTCAGGCAACTTGGCATAATGTTGATGTGACTAATATTTTTGATGCTTACTATGAGATGAGAAATTTAAACTTAACAAAAGCTTTATTCCATATGTAGTAAAAGCTAAGGACCATCTAGGAAAACAACCATTGAAGAATATCAGTTAGTCATTCCTCACTTTAGTTCATGACAATCCATTTACTGTCAAAATGTATCTGTCATGCGCCCTTGCAGAATTGTTCTCAAGTAATTGTTATTCACCATACCTAATGCATAGAGCATCTGATGCAACTTCTTTTCACAACTTTGGAAAGCCATCAAGTCCAGTTATTCCATTTCTTCTGATGAATGGAACAAAATAAATGATCTATATATACTAGTGTTGTGTGGGAGACTAAAAATGAGGCCTGCTAAGTAGAAGTGTATTAATACATCTCATACAAAAGCCAACTTCTAAACATGGCATCACTCAAGGCTGATAAACCTGCTGGTTCTCAAGCTCAACCACTACACTCGGGCAGGTTAAGAAAGATCCTGCCAAGGCTCCGGCATCCAAACCAGCCCCTAAGAAGGCTGAGCAGAAACCACAGGAGCCTAAAAAGAAGGTACTAATTGTATTAGTGAAAAACTTGCTTAATTTAGCTTTTGTAAATGGAAAATATATTAAACTTTTCGATATTTTGATTGTTCTCTAGGTATCATGTGGCAAGTCAGCTGCAAAGAACTAAGAACAAGGAGGACTGAAGTTAGTTGTACTAATATACTACTATGACTGCAGTCAGTCAAGGTTCTGCCTGTTCTTGGCTTGTAATACATCTATGTAATCCTTACTTAGGCTTTGCCTAATAATCAAATGATATAACAATAACTATGTTTGGTTAATTCATATTTATATGCATTTCAAACTCACTGTGATTTCCTGATAGGTTCAAAAACAGATTGCTCTAAAAGTTTGAAAAACCAGTTGAAAGTATAGTACAAATGTTCAATGCGGTCACCCAAGGCAGATTCAGCAAACAACATATGGATACTATTTGATGCCAAATCTGTTTAATGTGCCCTTCAATCCAACATAGAAGATCAGAAATATAGGGGCTCTTGGTGCAGTATTAAGCCATGAATTTAGTTTTCAAAGCTGCATATCACATGGGGTCAAAATTCCCTAGATTGAATTATGCACCTAACCCGGTTGAATAGGTGAAATGATACTACAAGCTCGAAGATAGATTAGGGACCTTAATTGCAGAACTATGGTTAATAACATAATCAAGAATATTACAAAAATTATAGTATATTGTCAAAATCAGCTATTTTCTGACTAATTGACTGAACATATTATCTTGTTTTCATTTCTAATGCCAATTAATGTTAAACATATTGATTAAATTATGTATAACAGGATTTGCCATCTGCAAGAAACAAGTCTTACATTCCCCTGAATCATACGAAATACTCAGATAATCTTAGATTGATAACCATAATAATTGAAATGGCCATTGCTCTTTTGTAACCTACAAAACTTTAACAGTTATGTAACAGTTGCTCAACTAAAAAGTACTAATATACGGATTATGGTGGTTATACTTTCATAATAAACACTTCTATAATTGAGTACTATGTGCACTTATGATAATAAGCTACTTGTGGTTCAAATTTTTCGGATCAAATAAATTGAACGTAACACATTACCGATAATGTGCACTCAAAGCCGTGTAAATGCAAAATAACTACCAAGTGTCTAGACATCCATAATAAATACCTCTGTCGTTTTATTTATATTATTATACTTCTCATTTTAGAATGTTCTAATAAAAATATTATATTACTTAAATTGAATAATTTGTTTTGTTGAAATTTAAAATTTGTCTTTTTAAACATTCAAAATATTCTTAGTTTCAAAACCAACAAGCCCTAAAAAAGAGAGATGATGAATTGATGATTATTCTCTCTTCTTTCCTTCCAAATAAAGCTGTCTAATTTCAAATGCTCCCTCCATCTCATTTTATTTGTCCTTTGTATTTTAGTAGGTTATCCTAAATTATTTGTCACTCCTTAAAAAGGCAAATAAATAATTACTAATTTACCTAATTTACCCTTCATTAAAGTTAAAAAAAACATTAATGTCATGTTTCAACATTAATTACTCTCATAAACCATTTCAAATTTTGAAAATAAAAAACTAACTAACAAATTTTAAATTTTAATTGACGGATAATAATGGAAAAACTATTCTACTAGTTGGTCAAATATCAATTATTCTTAAATTGTGTACAAGATTGACCATATCAAATAAAATGAGATGGATGGAATATATATATTTCCAATTCAAAGAAGCACAAAAAAAAAGAAAAAAAAGACACCATACTACCATAGTAGAGATAGTAGAGAACCACAGAGAGAAATGTAGGAAATTGAAGTGCCAAAAATAATTTTTGAATTCCAAGGAATACCAACAGACTTGGGAATGTTAATTAGATTCCTCATCGAGACATTGAATCATCTGACTCATGAAAATAATGCACGCGGAAGCATTGCTCAAGAAATATTAGCCTTCTTGAGCTGTAAAATTTTATTCTAATTCTTTCAAATTGGGTATAAATTGCTTGTGTTTTCAGTTCAAAGAGCAGCAAGTATTTCCCTCTCCAATCTCCTAATCTCCATTACGGAGATTTTTTTTGTCTTAATTAAAGAGTTAAACTCAAAATGGCATCATTGAAGGCTGAAAAATCAGTGGGCACTCAACTCTTTGGGCAGGTCAAGAAGGAGCCTGCCAAGACCAGTGATGGAGCCTCTAAAGCTCCTGCTGCTTCCAAGCCAGCTGCCAAGAAGGCTGGCTCAAAGTCAGAACCCAAGAAGAAGGTTAATTTTGCCTACTCTTTTATCTCTGAATCTATTTATTCTTTGTCATCCTTTTATTTCAATTCTTTGTCCAGTAAATGTAAGGAATGGACTATCAACTTAATATATGTTAAAAATAATATCAATCAACGATTCGGAAAATAGTTTACAATACTATATATTCATAATTACATATTAAAATCAATTCACGTGATAAAATCACATTCAATTACTAATCTTGTTAACATCTCATTTACTAATTTGAATTATGTATATTATTTCTTGTTTTAAACGTATTTAATTACTTGTTGGATTGTCATGTACCTTGTGATGTTACAGACTAAGGGCGGAAAATCTGCTTCCAAGCACTGATCCCAACCCGGTGATAACATCTTATGTACGAGCAGAAGTTAAATGAAGACGAAAACTTTTATTATATTTTACGTTTACACTTCAATGCGTGAACTTTGAACTTCGTATTTCCATGTAATTTCGTTTACTTGCTTAATTTTAGAAATAAGAAAAGAATCTTCTATGTTGGATTGAAGGGCACATTATACAATCTAGATTGAGATGGTATCAAGAGATAGTTGAATGCTAATGCCTTTCTTGCACGTGCATTAACATTTTACATATAAGAATACAAGATTAGGAAACTCTAATAGGTCCATCCATCTAAATTAATTCCTTATTTATTAATTATTCAAGTAACGAAAGGTTGACTTGCAACGGTCTTCGATGACTACTAACCTTAATTGTATTGACCCCGAATCACATGCCCAGGAGTACTACCTTTGTTTTATTTTAATTGTGATTTTAAGTCGGTGTATAAAAAAAATTAACAAAGTAACTAAATTGTACCAATTTTATTACAAAAAATTATTCAAAGTGATTACATCACCTTGCACATTAAATTCCTTAATTATACAATCATGGCCTACCTCCATAAATATTAGCTAAAAATAAAGTAAAAAAAAATTATTTTATATATATATTTTTTGAATTCCTAAAATAACAAATAATTTAAAATAAAAAAAAATTTATAAGGATAAGATATTAAACGAAACACTGGGAGTATGACCGAAAGAAACTTACTCATATTTCTGGACCATTAATGTCTTCAGGGTAATTCGTTCACCTAGAAATTAAGTATGCCAATAGAATTTTATGAATTTTTATTCAATTGAACAGGGCCCTCATTACATGGGTTGATCGTTGGCATATATAATTAATAATAGGGTAAATTACAAGGAAGTTTTTTTGTGATTTGGCTAATATTCATGTTACTCTAGGATTTTTGAAAATCCACATTCTGTTCTCTCACGATTTTGGTGAAAGTGAAACTATTAAATATTCCATTAAATAACATTAGGAGGCTGAAATTTTTTAATTATAAGAGACAGTCTTTCAGTCGTAACTGGTAGGCGTGTGATTCCGGATCAACAAATATTGTTAGTTAGTGTAAAAATTTTCAAATACTCTGAAATGGATTTTATGAGAGTAATTAAGTGATATTAGACTTAAGAGTATTTTTTTATTTTTACACAAATCTGTTAGAATTTTATCTTTCCTTCCATTTTACCCAAAAAAAAAAAAAAAAAAATTCAAACTACAATGAGGCAGATTGTAGATTTACAGACTATAAGGGAGTTATGTGAATAATAGCCAAACCACAAGGGTTTCATTGTAATTTAACCTTAATAATATTGAAACCGAATTTTTAATTTGCAAGAGGTACTCCCTCTTAGGGTGTTCGTTCCAGTGATATGTGAATTTTGATTTATTTGACTTGACTTATTTATTTTCAATTTAAAAATGTCAAAGTGACTCATATAAATTCAAACTCCCTTATAGCTGTCTCTTATACACATCTAGATGTGTATAAGAGACAGCGTGTATACTAAGCAGTAATTGAACAAAAATTCACTTTCATTTTATACTATAATTACGAAAATAAGTACATTATTTCCATAAATTCCATATTCTAATTTTAAAATTTAATATGTCATTCCACAAATTGAAAATATGACATACTATCATTTCAAAAAATTTAAAATATGACATGCTAAAAATAGAAATTTATTTAAAATTTACATTTTTTTTGGCTATTCCCTTAGACTTAAGAAGTTAATATTAACCTACTAGGGAGCTGTCTCTTATACACATCTAGATGTGTGGCTATTCCTACTATTCTACTTTGGTATATTTTCTTAAGTCTAAACTTTATATAAATATCAAAACATGTATTTATAGATATCTAATAGATATTTCAAGAATAATTAACATATATATAAATACTTAACTCTAGTCTCTATATCATATGTATTAAAAGGAAGTTAATAATCCATTTAATTATCTACTAAAATAAAAGTGTTTTATTAATAAGTTGTACGCTTATAATATATAAGTACATAAATTGTGCATAATGTAAAATATTACATTAATAACTCAAAAAATTATATATTTAAGTATTAAAAATTAAGGAGGTGTTTGAGTTCGCATTAGCGAATTGGAATGAGAATGGGAATCATGAATCCCACTACACTCTCCTCCTCCTCCTCCCTTACTTGTTTGATTTGAATAAGAAATGAGTTTTATTATCTCTGATACAATTCATAAATTTGAAATCTATGTCACAAGTAAGAAATGAAAGTAGGCATTTTCTAACACTTTCATTCTTATAGAATGATTCCTATAGTGATTAACCAAATTGCACCTATGGTTATCATTAACCTTGATTCTCATTCCTTCCCCTTATACCCATAAACCAAATAACTCCTAACATACTATCAATTACTAGGCTATTTAATTATTAAGCATTAAAAATATTCGTAGACAAATATATTATTATATTATTAGAATATATAGCTAAAATATTAAAATAATGCAATTGTTTGACTTATTCGACCAAAGTTTAAAATAAAGTTGAGTCATAGAACGGAAATTACTTGTTATTTTGGAAAAAAGTTAGACAAATTAAGTTAAGTCTTTCTTTGATTTTCTCACTTGATTTTACTTGATAGTTTGACTTAACTGACTGACTTTTAAACACCCCTACAATCCCTCTATACCAATCTAACTGTCCTTTAGTATTAGATTGATACACACGAATTAAGAAATCTATTAAATTGTTTCAATTTTATAAAAATATAGTTTAAAATGATTGAATTGTCTCTTAACATTAACATTTCCCAACAAGATAATTCTCTCCCTCTTCATTAATATGATACTAAAATTAATACTAGATAAGAGAGAGAACAAGGTAGGTAATTAAGAGACCAGACTATATTAACTTTTGTACTGAGGATAAAATTAAAAAAAAAAATTTAATACTTCATTAATTTTTAAATTGACAAATAATTTAATTCGATATAAATTATTTAATTATAATATTATTATTTTTTTTAAAACGAAAGGAGTACGTTACATAATCAAACTGCACATACAACTAGAAATACATAATTAGATACACAAATCAATTTGTAGCATATGTATGTCAACAATACAATCTTTTCCGTTCTTTCCTTTTATTGTACAAACCAATCTAATTGATGACTACAAATAGAAATTTTTTTCGTTCTTGCTTAAAGTACGGAACCCTTAGTAGTAATTCATCTACATGAATAACCAGATTGCTAAGATCTTTTATCATGAAATGTGGTGGACTAGTTAATGCTAATTGGACCATATATGAGAAAGACGACTTGGGAGACTTGCATATATGGGTCTTTTTTTTTGTGGCTGCTTTTATTGACCCCAAATTAGACGCTTAATTGTGACTTAAAAAAAAGTAATTCCATCTATTTTAAAATAACTGTCATTTTAAACAAATTGACTTATTTGAAATTATTCGTCGCTTTATAAAATCAAAAAAGTAGTAAATGATATTTTTTTAACTTTTATTTTTATTTCATATGCATGAAGGGAGAACTATGTAACTAGCATTTAATATAATATTTAATAGTTTCACTTTCACCAAAAGTCAAGTGAAAAAAATCAAATTCACATATCACTGGAACGAACACCCTAAGAGCTGTCTCTTATACACATATAGATGATTATAATAAGACAGTATTAACCAAACTGTTCTAAGTACATAATCTAGAATATTGATATCGATTATAAGCTGTAAGTTTGATTTTTGTGTTTTGTCGGTTTTAATATATTTATTTATTTATTTTTAAATATGTACATTTTAAAATTCAAGGGTAACATTCCATCTTATTTCCTACCATCTAGTTATAGCTACCATACTAGATTTAAGTCAGGATTAAATCCTAGAAACTAAAACTTAAGAACTCATACATTTGTTTGTTGTAGCAGCAAGATTAGCATATGTAATTAGATTAGGAACCCTTAGAGGTCCATCCATGAGAAATTAATTCCTCATTTATTAATTATTCAAGTAAACGAACGGTTGGCTACTTAACCTTAATATTTGTTGATCCGGAATCACACGCCTACCAGTTACGACTGAAAGTTAAACTTGCTATATTTCTGAACCGTTAACTTCTTCTTTTTATCCATGGAGTAAATGAAATGTACATGATAATACCTTTAAATTAAGTATGCCTGTGTAATTCGTGTATAAATAAATCCAATACTTTTGTGTTTAAACTTGATTAAATATTTTAATGAGTTTATAAATGTGTTTAATTTAAATAATTTATCTTTCCAGCAGAAGTCAAACAAATTTTTATTGAGTCAAGTTCGATTAAATTTAAGATTTACATGTAAATTTAAAACTTAAACTTATTAAATTGAATTCAAACTGAATTCAAAAATTAATTTAACCAACCAAATCTAATTTAATTCGAGTATCAAGTATTAGGTACTTTAGTCTTATTTACAGCTCAATATATAGAATTTCTTGATTTTATTGAGTGGAACAGAACCCCAATCATATGGCTTGATCATTAACATAATTAATAATATTGAAACCCAAATTTTTGTATGAGGTACAAAATCAACATATAGTTAGATACGGAAATCAATTTGCAGCTTAGTATACACGCATAGATGTCAACGTACAACATTTACATAATCAAACTGCACATACAAACAGAAATATATATATATATATAAATATATATGTCAACAAGACTTTTCCGTTCTTTCCTTTTATTGTACAAACCAATCTAATTGATGACTAAAAATTGGGAAATTTTTAGATGTCCCAAATTCATGATGTGTCGTACTTGCCATAGATTCATTTAAAAAAATTTCTATTTGTAGTCATCAATTAGATTGGTTTGTACAATAAAAGGAACTGTCTCTTATACACATCTACCATAACTACTATGAATTTGATCTACTAAGAATTTTTCGTATATGATAAATTGAATATATTTAGCTAAGGAGGCGAGCACCGGCGGGTATCAAGACCGCAGGCGTTTCCGGATGGAATCACGCAATTTGCATAACGAATGCGGTTGCAAATTGGTCTTCGTTGTAATGCTCTGTAACTTATAGAATTAGGATCGGGTGGCCGACTTAGGAGGAGGAGGAGAGCTTGCACGAATTGCGCTATTATGCAAATGAAAATCATCGCGGTACACGAATCTTATTATCAGAACCTAAAATTGAAACAATCTCTAAATTATAAATTACTTGCTACTATTAATTAATACTATATGGTTTGAGGTGTAGATGTTGTGTACTTACTGCTGCTGCTTAAGACTCTACCAAATATTCATGTAGATTGAGTGGGTTGGAGTAGTAGAATCAGAATGCTACTGAAAATCATCAGAAGGCAGTAGAACATGAAAATAGGAGAAGAAAATCTCTTCTTGCTTATCATTTTTATTTATTTATTTTTAAAGAAAATCTGTGCGTCTCTCTGAAACTTATAGAATCTTTAGAGAAGTAGTACTAGCACTCTATGCATGCATGCTTGAATGAATAACTTAATTGCATTGGTCTCTTTTTATATTGAAAATGTCACGATATGGCCAAAGGGTTAATGCTAAGGGGAGCATGCGGTTAAAGACTTAATTGGGAGACTTGAAAGCTGCTATTTGGCTCTATGTATTGACCCCAATATTAGAGCTTGTGATATGTTTGACAGGAAAGAAACTTATTCAGAATCTTCGCCTCTTTAAACAGTTTCTTTTTTTCCGCAATAAAAAAAAAAAAAAAAAAAATTCTTTCATATTTTGAATTTGTCTTTTACATAATATGCATAAAATAATGAGACTTGTGAACAATATAAACCATTGAGAACGGATGAAAATTCTAAATTAAAAAGGTACATAATATTATGTCGTGAATATCATAATTGTATAATATTATAATCAGATTCACCAAAAAATAACCAAGAATGATTGTATAACATTATAATCAGATTCACCAAAAAAAAAAATTCTTTCATATTTCGAATTTGTCTTTTACATAATATGCAATAACAAAAGATTACAAAAGGAGAAGAAACTGCTTCTTGCTTATCATTTTTTTTAGCTGAACTTCTCTTTTAAACTTGTAGAATCTATCTTTACTATTACATATCTTGTGGTACTCTATCCATGCAAGAACGAATAATTTAATCTCATGGGTAGTTTATCATAAACAGGTCTCAGTATGGAGGAATATTTAATGCTAGGTGGACCATATATGAGAAAGAGTATGAGAGACTTGCATATATATGAGTCTTTTATTTTGTGGCTACTCTCTACACACTGCCACCAATACTGTAATTCCACGTAATTAAGGCGAAGTCATGTGATATTTAACTTATTACACCTTTTTGATAAACAGTTCGTTTATGACACTAAAAGTCCTTGATAAAATACTAAATTCTCAAAACACCATCCAATTGTCATCTTCTACATTCCAAATTTCTAATGACCAATTCCTGATACTACCACTTTCCCAAATATCTCCACACATTTCTCTCTCATAGTTTATGCATTTTCCCCCCCACTTTATTTCTTTTAGTCTGGCCTCCCCACTGAATTCTCAAATTTTCTATTTGTTCCCGTTCTCTGTTTTATTCTTCTTTCAAATTTAGAAAAATAATCTAAAGAACTGAATCGTTTTTCTGGTGAAATGCAAAAGATTTTGGGTTTGAAAATTAATTTAAACTTTTGGAATCATTTTTTATGTTTGGGTTTTTGGTCTAATTCGTGGAAAGTGGTGAATGCTGTTCAAAATCTGAAATGGGTCTACAATTTTGAGTTGTTAAAGTAATATTTGCAAAATTTTAGTGGTAGGATCGTTATGTGAGAAAAAAAAGGACGGGTCTATAATTTTGAGTTGTTAAAGTAATTAAAAAAGAAGCTCTGATTTGTATGTAAATAACGAATATTTCAAGAATGTTATTATAAACATTTAGAATTTAATTAAACTAATATATTCTATATATTATTGATAGATGTATATAATAAATTAAAATTATTATAAAAAAATTAAAATGATAATTTATTTTTTTATGTTGTTCTAAAATGTACCAAATTTTAATAAAAATAATCCTTGATCTTACTAAAAAATACATGCAATGCTAACAAAAAAAAAACATATAGTTTTAAAGATGTATAAAATTACATGTTACTTTAATTGGAATGTTATATAAATCTCTATCACAATTAATTATCATTAACATATTGTATAAATATGTATACATAAATAATATATTAGTATTTTTATATTTCTTAAACTCATGATAATATTTATTTTAGTATTCGATTGAAATTTTGAAGTTTGATTTCTTCATTCATGTTGATGCAACAAAATTAGGTTAATTTCGCTCCAAAATAATTTTGTTTTACATTTAGATTCTCAAATTATAATTTGTTATAACAACACCAACAATGACATGATCATTTAAAGATAAAGATTTTTTTTCATAATATTGAACTTTATAGATGTATGTATATAGTCTTTATCATTACTAAAAGATAAAATCATTATCAAGTATCAAACATTATTTTATAAATAAAACGTGTTAAAATTTTTTTATTAGGGAAAATATTTACATGAGATCAAATAATATATGGTACTCTCTATAAAATCTTATTAAATAAAATCTCTTTCAAAAAAATAAGAAAAAAATGAACTTACGTAAAATGTAATTAACAAAGATATCAAACTACACAGATTAAACTAATATATTCTTTATAATATGGATAGGTACAACGTAATATATTAAGATTGTTATCAAAAGATAAAAATAAAAGGTTGTTCTTTTATCTTGCTTTAAATGTAGAAAACATTAATAAAAAAAATTGTTTATCTTACTCTAAAATACAGGAAACTGTACCAAAAAACTTGTAGTTCTAAATATATTCAAAATAACACGTAGTTTTTATATAATCTCTATTATAATTAATTTTTTAATATATTGTGTAAATATGTATCAGAATATTAAATTTATTGGTATTGTTTCATATTGTTTAACCTTATAATAACATTCACTTCGGGACTTTATCAATATTCTAAATTATTCATTTCATCCTGAATGGTATCGAACATGGTTAGCTCCAAAGTTATATTTTGATATAGTATTTTACTATGAAATTAAAATTTGTATTTACGAAATATATATAAAAAATCATAGCTAACAAAAGTGTGTGAATTTTATTTTCATTTTTTGCATGCTTTTCTAATTAATTTCTTGTATTGTTTACTAAAATATTTAATCTACATTTTTATTGTTTTGTAAAATAGTGTAAAAATTGCATAGTACTTTCCAAAGTTGACATGTAACATAATGTATATCTGTAACTATTTTAGAATATTTAATATTATGATTTTATTTGCATAATTCATGTTATTTTTTTATCTTACTTACTTATTTTTTCTATATGTCATTCTAACAATTTATGCGTAGTATTCTTATAGGTCTTACAATAATTATTCTAAACTATTTTGGTAATACATCATACCATTGACTGAATTTTTTTACCTCATCAACAGTTAATCTAAATTAATATTAGTTTATTAAATACTGTAACAAATAGTATTGTAATTTTCAAAATTAATATTTAAACTCAATACATACTAGTAAATACTTAGAGTATTCAATATTATGATTTATTTACATAATCTGTTATGTATTGTTTCTATATTAATTACTTAATTAAGTTTCTATAATAGCATCATAAATTATGGTAAAATTCTTGTATGTGTTACGATGATTATTTTGAAATATTTTAGGCATTCAATCGTATCACGAGTTGAATTTATTTTCTATTTGATCAATAGTTACTTAAACCAATATTTTACAAAATGATATTCTTAAATATAAGGATTTTGTAATCAAATATTACTATTAAATATATGTAAAATTAACAGATACTTTTATCTTAATTAAAAATTGTGAGTTTTCTATTCACACCGACCTTTAGTTTCATTGCTTGGTTAATTTTTTTCTTCATGTAGGGAAAGGAAAAACAAATATAAATTAACCGTAACAAAAAAATTAAATGAGATAAGAAAATAGTGTTATATATTCCATTATTTTTTTTTTCACTTTTATAAATACTAAATTTTATTTATACAATTATTAATTTTGTGATTTTTAAGATAGAGGAAAACTTTGATATTAAAAAGGCAAAATAAGTAAGCTTAAAGTGAAAAAATCTATTAACACTAATAAATTTAAAAGTCGAAGCAACAATTTAACTTATCTACTATGATGAACAATTTATTAGTTATTATACATCTGATCCTAAACCACAACAACTTCGTGTTGTAACTAAAATAAATACATGATTAATCACATTATACTAGAGCCAAAAATTTTATATTTTTATTCAAAATAGTTATAATAAAATGTTATTGGCATATAGAAATATATAAATGGAGTCTAATTAACTAACATGCAATAGCGTATTTGAATAAACAGTTAGAGAAAAAAATAATTATTTGCAAATTATAATATATAAAATAGTTACAAAATATTGTCTCTATTAGGAATAAAAAATAAAATAATTTAAGTATATATAATAGTTATAAAATAATATTTTTATTTATTTTTTGCTCATGTATAAATAATTTTTCTACTCTTAAAAATTCATACCTTCTTTTTATGTATTTATGCTAAAATTTCGCACTAACATAAGGACAGAAAAAATTTGAATATACATAATAGTTATAAAAACAACTTTTATTTTATTTTTCATCAAATTATAAATTTTTTATACAAATTTATATTTTATCTTAATACATTTATGTTATAAACGAACTATAAATCAAAAAGAATTATATTATAGGAGTTTAAAATATATATAATAAATAATAGTAGTATTATAAAAGTTAGATAATCTTATTATATTTAATATAGCGTATTTTAGATAAGCTAATTATACTTAATGGAGGGCATGTTAGACATAATTATTTAATTAAACATGTATGTGTAGGTGGGACAATCTCGAAAAATATAAAAGATTATATATTTCGATTAGGATTGTATGACTAAAAATAGGTGGTTGCTTCCTAAAAATTAGGTAGTTAGATTAAAAGAGGAGTACAGTTACGGGTGTTGATCCGAACATATGTGAATAGAGGGAGATTTGAATTTAAATATTACAAAAAGGAGAGAAACACAAAAAGAGGAGAAATAACTTATCTATACATTTATATATAGGTAATAGATAGATAGACTTCATGTTTTTGTATTCAATTGAACAGGACCCTCATTACATGGCTTGATCATCATTATTCATTAACATATAATATAATTAATAAAATATTGAAACCAATCGAATTTTTAATTTGCAAGATGTACATTACATAATCAAACTTGACATAGGAACAGAAATATATATAATTAGATACAGAAATCAATTTGCAGCCAGCTAGCTAGTATACATGCACATATATTTGTCAACGTACAATATTAATCTTTTACATACGAACGTTGTTTTCTTTTATTGTACAAACCAATATAATTGCTGGCTCCAAATACATGATAATTTAAAAATATTTAGCTAAGGATTGTTATCTAAGGAGGCAGCCGGCACCGTCGTTGTGTAAAACCGCAGGGATTTTTTTGTATTGCAGCATGGGTTGCTGGTGTAGGAGGAGGAGGAGGAGAGCTTACACGAATTGCGCTATGAGCAGAGGTTGAAGGACAGATTCGCGGTACACCAATCTTATTATCAGAACCTGCCAAAAATTCAAATCTTTAAATTATAAATTACTTGCTACTATTAATTAATGCAATATGGTTTTGAGGTGTATATGTTGTGTACTTGCTGCCGCCGCCGCTGCTGCTTAAGACTGCTAAACGCTGGTGTGGATTGAGTGGGTTGGGGGAGTAGAATCAGAATGGTACTGGAAATTATCAGAAGGCGATAAAAGATTAAAATAGGAGAAGAAAATGCCTTCTTGCTTGTCATTTTTTTAGCTGGGCTTCTTTGTTAAACTAGTAGAATCCATAGTTTAAAAACTCGAAAAAACTCGGCCGAGTTGTACCGAATTGACTCGACTTGGTAGAATTATAGGCGATTCGATGAAAAATTTAATGAACAACGAGGTTTATCGAGTTTTAGACTAAATTTGATAAATTCAACAAATAATCACGAGTATTTATCAGAGTCGAGTTTATTTAATTTAACATTCAAAAATAGATAAATTTTGTATATAAAATTTTTAAAAAACTTAAATTTTCTGAATTAATAATAAATAATATGTAAAAGAATCGCATATGAAACTTAAAATTTTAAATACTTAACCTAATTTTTGGCATATTTTTATTCTTAATAGATAAAATAATAAATAGATATGGCTTATAATTTCGAGTATTTTATTTTTAATTTGATAAAACTCAATCGAATTTTTGAATATACTTGACTCATTAATTTTTTGAATCGAATCCGAATTTCGTGTTTTTAAACATTGGTAGAATCTATCTTTAGTATTATACGGTGGAAGTAGTACTCCATCCAAGCTTGAATGAATAACTTAATTGCATGGGCCTTTTATCTTAAACATATATGTCCCAATATGGGGGAATAGTTAATGCTAAGTCGACCACATATAAGAAAGACTTCCGAGAGTTGCATATATGCGTGGTTTTTTTTTTTTTAGATTTTTTTTTAATTTTCTGGCATTTATTGACCCCAAATTAGACGCTCAATTATTACTGAAAGAAAAGGTTCCCCCACCCCAAAAAAAAAAAAAAAAAAAAAAAAAACACATCTAACTTTGTACCCCTAACTCTCGAATTTATTCAAATTAAATCTAATTTTTAATTTCACCACCAAATTTAATAGAATCTTTATACATAAACAACATTATTCAATTTTATGTACAATAATTTGCCATAATATTTTGAGTCAATGTGAAGATTTCGTTAGTATTGTTGACGATGTTAAAAATGAAACTGAATTCAGACAGATTTAAAATTTTAAGGGTGCAAACTATCTAATACTGAAAATTAGGGGTACAAAGTATTTAAAATTAAAATTTAAAAATGTAAAGTGAAAATAGGTATAATTTGATGATGGAATGTGGAATTAGTCCCAACACAAAAGAAGTTTTCTCTCATAATTCAAGTTTGTCTTGCCCAAATATGGGATGAGATCATGAGATTTGTCTACAATATAAACCATTGATAATGGATGTTGACGAGTCAATGGTAGGGGTGTTCATGGACCGAGAAAAGTACCCGACCCTTACTGACCGGGTCAAGAAAATTTTGACTATTTATTCTGTCCATACAAAGCCGATACCCGACCTATCGGGTACCCTCAAAAGAGGGTCGAGTTGACCGGGTACCCGACCCTCACTAGTGACAAAACATAAACATTTAAATAATCATAGTTAAGCGAGTTAATTTCACAATTAAGTCAACAACAATTAAATTTAAGTTACAAAATACAACCCAATATTACATCCCAATAGCAACAAACTAAAAACTAGCAACAGGCCAATAGCAACAATAATTAAATCGCAAAATACATTCAACACGCAAGTGTGAGAAATGAGGATGTGAGAGAGAGGAAGGGAAGAGATGATTGAGGCGGAAAAGGAAAGAAAGACAAGGAATTGAAAAAGAAGCTTATGAGTCTCGCCACCAATAAAGGGTCGTGTATTTAATGAAATCTTATTAATCAAATTTACAAAATTATCCCTGAAATGGACCGGGTCAGATACCCGGTGGGTCACAGAATCTCATGTGACCCTCTACCCGACCCTTTACTCGACTCGCTTTCAGAGTGCGGTTCGGGTATCCTCTTTTTTGGGTTCGGATCGGATCGGTTCAACATGTTTTTCGGGTCAGCAGGTTAGGATGAACACCCCTAGTCAATGGGATAGAAACCATGGAGAATGGATCATTGATGTAATATTGTTAGAAGGAGAGTTTACCGTGGTTAGCAGGAGGAGAGTTTACGCCAATTGCGTTATGAGCAAAGGTTGAAGGACTTGGCTGTGCACCAATCTTTTTACCGTAATCAGCCAAAAATTCAAATCTCTAAATTACATATTATTTGGTACTATTAATTAATACTATATGGTTTGAGGTGTATATGTTGTGTACTTACTGCTGCTGCTTAAGACTGCCAAATGTTGGTGTAGATGAAGTGGGTTGGAGTAATAGAATCAGAATGGTACGGGAAATCATCAAAAGCCAATAAAACACGAAAATAGGAGAAGAAAATGCTTTCTTGCTTATCATTTTTTCATTTTTTTTTAAAGAAAATCTGTCCCTCTTTCTGAAGTACTTTGTTAGAGAAGTAGTACTAGTACTCTATGCATGCAGGCATGCATGCTTTGAATGAATAACTTAATTGCATTGGTCTCTTTTTACATTGAAAATGTCACGATATGGCCAAAGGGTTAATGCTAAGTGGAGCATACGAAAAGACTTAATTGGGAGACTTGAAAGCTGCTGCCTGGCTCTATATATTGACCCCAAATTAGACGCTTGTGATATGACTCGAGGAAAGAAACTTATCAGAATCTTCGCCTCTTTAAACAGTTTCTTTATTTCCCCAATAAATAAAAAAATTTCTTTCATAGGATAACGAGACTTGTGAACAATATAAACCATTGAGAACGGATGAAAATTCTGAAATTGATACGGTACATAATATTATGCCGAAGATCTCATGATTGTATAATATCATAATCAGATTCATCCAAAAAAAAAATTCTTTCATATTTCGAATTTGTCTTGTACATAATATGCAATAACAAAAGGTTAAAATAGGAGAAGAAACTGCCTTCTTGCTAGTCATTTTTTTAGCTGAACTTCTCTTTTAAACTTGTAGAATCTATCTATAGTATTATTTACTTGTAGTAGTAGTACTCTATCCATGCAAGAATGAATAATTTAATCTCATGTGTAGTTTATCTTAAACATGTCTCAGTATGCAGGAATATTTAATGCAAGGTGGACCATATATAAGAAAGAATTGAGAGACTTGCATATATATATATATATATAGATATATATATATATATATAAAAAAAAAAAAATATAAAAGTCTTTTATTTTGTGGCTGCCTTTATTTGACTTTAGATCATTGGTCGCATTGGAAAATACTTATGCGGGTAAGGTCATGGATTTGTTGATTCAAATTAGTTAACATTATCTTTTTAGATTAATTACATATAGCCCCCTTAAGGTTTAGCCAAACTACCAAATAAGTCTGAAGTTTGGCAAAACTACAAGTACCCCTATAGTAGACTTGGTGTCTAAATTCAATTAACTGTTTCTTATGAAATGTCAAAACAACCCTTATTGGAAAAACCAAATAAAAAATGGAATGTATAAATGCTACCCTTACCAACCTCATTATCCAGAGCCAGTGGTATGTTTTTGGTAACAACCCAGAGAGAATTGAGGGGTTTGATTCCCTTGAGATATGGTAGTAAGAATTAAAGCGTCCCAGCCATGGCTTTTGAAAAAAAAAAAAAAAAGTAGTTTATTTATTAAATCAATTCACCCCAGGCTTAGCACTTAAAACCAAACTATTTACTAAAACAATTTAACATAAACAACAGCCATAGGTCTAGCTACAATTACAAATGCTGCAAAGATGGATATAAATTGAACCAAAGGCCCAACTGCTACTCATGCTCAATCGTGAAAATTGAAAATGGAGGAATCAAATAGCATACATGTGAATGGCATGCAATTTACAAATGATATTTAAACCCCCTCTATTTTTCAATTTTACCAGCAAAATCTCTTTTAGTTAATCTCACTGCCTCCTTGTTGGATCCAATGGTGTTGGTGTTAAAATTTTCAACTTTTCATGATACAAATCTTATTGGCCTATCTTGGAAATTTCTGGAGTAGAAGTGTTGGATCTGCTGTAAGTTTCTTAATTTTGACCCCTTCACATTTTACTCTTCCTTTATTTATTGGGTTTTGCTTTCTTTTGGAACCCCTAGAGAGCTGACTAAAGAGGAATCTAAGGATAACAAACAATGCACAGACTACGACCTCTCATTTTCTATCTCCTCTCAAATCTCAAGCACAACCATATTCTCTTTGCAAAAAGTCTCCTTTCTCTCACCTCTTGCTACTGGCGAACTCTCCTACTCTACCTATGTCTTCGATGGTCCATTTCATTAGGCGAATCAATTGCCATCATCGAGATAATGTGAAAATATAAGATGAAATAAGCGGGTTAATTGCCACGGCAAACCATTATTGTTGGCCGGCTCCTCACAGGCTTATCCGACGGTACTCGCGATCATTTTTATGAAAATTTTGGAGGAAAGAAAGGGAGTGAAGGAGAGAGTTAGGAGGGTATTTTAGGACTTCACCCAACATTTGTTGACTAACGGTAGGGAGTTAGTTGTTATAATTTTGTGAGATTCAGGGGGTATTTGTAGTTTTGCCAAATTTGGGGGTGCATTTAGTAATTTGGTCGAATCTCAAGGGAGGTAAATATAATTAACCCTATCTTTTTCATTTAAAATAAGTGGATTGACGTTTTATTTTATGAGGGGAGAGACAATGTAAACTTATCTGGATCAAGAAATCCACCGTCCCATCGAGAATTGGATCTAGATAAATATTTTCCGGTCGCTCGTATGCGGTCTCTACACACCGCCGCCAATAATGTGAATTATAACATCTAAGTCCTGTGATAATTTAACTTATATAGATTTTTTATAAACAGTTCAAATATTTCACACTAAAAGTCCTTAATAAAATACTAAATTCTCAAAACACCATCCAATTGTCATCTTCTACATTCCAAATTTCTGTTGACCAATTCCTGATACTACCAGTTTCCCAAACATCTCCACACATTTCTCTCTCATAGTTTATGCATTTTCTCCCCCACTTTATTTCTTTTAGTCTGGCCTCCCCACTGATTTCTCAAATTTTCTATTTGTTCCCGTTTTCTGTTTTATTCTTCCTTCAAATTTAGAAAAATAATCTAAAGAACTGAACCGTTTTACTGCTGATATGCAAAAGATTTTGGGTTTTTAATTTAAACTTTTGGAATCATTTTTGATGTTTGGGTTTTTGGTCTAATTCGTGGAAGTGGTGAATGCTGTTCAAAATCTGAAATGGGTCTATAATTTTGAGTTGTTAAAGTAATATTTGCAAAATTTCAGTGGTAGGATAGTTATGTGAGAAAAAAAAAGGACGAGATTTCTAACTACTTCCAATTGTCGAACTGTAACCAAACTTTATTAAAGTGAAAAAATCGATTAACACTAGTAAATTTGAAAGTCCATGCAACAATTTATCACTTATCTACTCATATGAACAATAAACTAGTTATTATATATTGATGTATCAAGCACAACAACTTCATAATTGTAGTTTAAATTAAATACATGACTATTTCACATTTTACTAGAGCCAAAAATAGATGTATATTTTTATTCAAAATAGTTATAATAAAATGTTATTGGCATAAAGAAATATATAAATGGAGTCTAATTAACTAACATGCAACAACGTACTTGAATAAACAGTTAGAGAAAAAAATAATTATTTGTGAATTAATAATATATATAAAATAGTTACAAAAGATTGTCTCTATTAGGAATAAAAAATAAAATAGTATTTAAGTATATATATCTAGTTATAAAATAATATTTTTATTTATTTTTTTGCTCATGTACAAATAATTTTTCTACTCTTAAAAATTTATACCTTCTTTTTATGTATTTATTCTAAAATTTCTTACTAACATAAGGAAGAAAAAATTTGAATATACATAATAGTTATAAAAATTACTTTTATTTTATTTTTATCACAAAATATAAATTTTTTTATACAAATAAATTTTATACCATCTTGATACGTTTATGCTAAAATTTTCATATAAATCTAAAGAATATATCAAAGGAGTTCTAAAATATATATATAATAAATAATAGTAGTATTATAAAAGTTAGATAATCTTTTTATATTTAATATAGCGTATTTTAGATAGGGTAATTATACTTAATGGAGGGCATATTAGACAAAATTATTTAATTAAAGATGTATTAGGTGGGACAAAAAAAGTAAAGGATTATATATCTCGATTAGGATTGTATGATAAAATAGGTGGTTGCTTCCTAAAAAATAGGTAGTTAGATTAAAAGAAGAGTAATTTAGTTATGTTTTTCTGTGAATTATATTTCATTAAAGGCGTGTATTTTAGGCATTACAAAAAAAGAGAGAAACATAAAAAGAAGAGAAACAACTCGCATTTATATATCGGTATTACATAATAAATAGATAAATTTAATGATTTTTTATTCAATTGAACAGGGCCCTCACATTACATGGCTTGATCATCATTAACATATAATATAATTAATAAAATATTGAAACCGATTGAATTTTTAATTTGCAAGCTGTACATTAAATAATCAAACATACAAACAGAAATATATATAGTTAGATACAGAAATCAATTTGCAGCTATATATATAGTATACATGCACATATATTTGTCAACGTACAATATTAATCTTCTACGTACGAACGTTGTTTTCTTTTATTGTACAAACCAATATAATCGCTGGCTCCAAATGCATGATAATTTAAAAAATATTTAGCTGAGGATTGTTATCTTAAGGAGGCACCCGGCAGCCGGCACCGTCGTTGTGTAAAACTGCAGGGATTGTTTTGTAACATTTTCAATCCAAATGCTTAAAAAACTAATTTAAGAAGAGAGAATACTTTCATTTCAATTTTACCCTCACTAACAAAATTTTAATTTATTATAGTGGTTGGAAAAAAAAAAGAAAAAGAAAATTAAAGAGGTGTAAATATAATTAAATTCACAAATAACATTGGGTTGTAAACAAATTGAGTAAAAGAACAATCATCAAAAGTTCATTTAAATTTTTCTTTGCATTTGTAAATTCTCAAATAAAATAACAAAATTTTTATTAAAATATGTAGTATTTTACGTGTTCCAATTTATGTAAATCGATACACACAATAATATCACATGCACATACATTTTTGAAAATAAATTTACAAAAAAATATTGAACATATATTTTATATTTTCCATTTTCACATTTGTAATTTTCTAAACAAATACACTTAGTTACATTTATTTATTACATTACATGGTGTATTTCTACATATTTCATATTTTTATTCGAATGATATAAACAATCACGTTAACATGTGCATATATTTTCTTAAATCGATTGATAAAAATTTTTACTATAAAAGAACAATTTGGTCCCTTAACTTTGGAGTATCGACTAATTTGATCCCTTAGCTATCAAAAAAGACCAATTTGGTCCCTCGTTCTTATAAAAGTTAACTAAATTTAAGACTTTTGACAAAAATTGTGAACAGACAAAGAGAGTTTTTGACAACACATCTATGGCATGTTAACGGACACGTGATTATCATGTGTATTGACCCATTAATTTGTTCATGATTTTCGTCATAGGTCCTCGATTGGTTAACTTTTTTAAAGATAAGGGATTAAATGGGTCTGTTGTGATAGATAAGGGACCAAATTGGTAGATACCCTAAATATAAAAGACTAAATTGGTCTTTTTCTCAAATTTTATTCTTTCTAACTTTTTTATTTATGAGTTTGTGATTCCATAAAAAAAAAAGTAATAATTATATTTATTCTATTATAATATACGGTGCATTTCTATGTGTTTACATTTTTGTTCAATGAAACAAACACAAAACAAATTAGCATGCACATATTATTATAATAATAAATTGAACAAAAAGTTTGTAAGGAATCTAAAAGATATTAAATGAAATTGTTAAAAAAATCTTAGAGGATGTTTTTGAAACTAACCATTTTGTGCAATATGGCTAACGTAGTAAGAGTATAAATGTCTTTTTATACTATTTGGTACTAAAAAAAGTCCCATCCTATTGACATAAACTCAATACTAAACATGCATGAATATGATTAACAATGCAATTTGTTTGTTTTGATACAACCATACTATTATGGATGCCAGTTTAGGGCATCAGTGTATGTTCGACTGAAATATATAATTAGATACACAAATTGATGAATTTGCATAGGTAGCTCTAGTATTTATATATGCATGTCGATCAACAAAAATCTTTTCCGTCCTTTTATTTTATTGTACAAATTAAACCAACATATATACTTGCTGAGTCCAGTGACTACAACTAGTACATGATAAGCTGAATATATTTAGTTTAGGAAGGATTGTTACGAGTAGAGCGGTTGTTAGCACTGCAGGGTCGTGGATTTTGAGCTTGAGCCACGCAATTTGTATAACGAGTGCTGTTGCTAATCAATGCTGTCGTAAATACCCAAAATTAATAACTCTCATCAGCTGTAATAATGTATAGTGATGAGTACAGATCGTCCCACAAAAAATAGAGTTTATTCTTGTGTTAAACTAAAAAGGGAGGTTTTTTTTTTTTTTGAATACTTTTAAACTAAAAACTAAAACAATAAAGTAAATTGAGGAGAATTCGATTTAAGAAAAATCTTGGTTTTGATCATATTCACCATAGCAATTTTACTAGTTGATCCTTGATACCAAAGATAATCCAATTTCTATACCAAGCACTAATTGAAAATTAACCCGAATTCCAATTCAAAGTTGATTCTTATTTCTTTCTAAAGTTGGTTAATTTTCAACACGCGATCCAATTAACCCTAACTATTAATTTAATCCAGACACGCTCTAGAGACTAATTAATAGAAGCATTAAAATCAACAAGAACAATTAAGCTAATTAAATATAAACACATGCGGTTATGCCAATTAGTTAATTAATTTTCGTAAATTCAATAACACTAATCGAACACTGATCAAATTTAGATGTTTCACATATTGAATGCAAATTAAGATGTGGTTAAAACAATCTAGTTATAGATTAATTCCAATAATTTAATTATTCTGCAGCAATAACAAGTTAAAAAGAACAATCATAAAATTAATCGTAGAAAAATAATCAATACTTGATATAAAATTGAATAAATTTAAGAACAAAAAGTCTCACAACGTAGTAGAATTGTCCATGGCTTCAAATCCCTCAAACAATTTAAGCACTAAGTGCCATGAAAGATGTAACGAAGAATTTTAATTATACAATGATCCCTAGATAATTATAAGGAAATAAAGTGTCAATTCCTTTCTAATCACCCTACTTGGCGTATTTATAAGCGTACTGGGTTTACAATCATTTTCTAGGGATAAGAACATGAATTCGTATGAAAAAGAGCTCAACCGACCAAAAAAATCTACCAAAAATCAAAAAATCACGTAACCCTGCTATTTCGGGCGCACATGCGCTGCACCTCCCCAGTGCATGTGCACTGGGCTTCAACATTGTGCTTCACCTTTAGCTTTAGTTTTAACCTTGTCTTTTTTGGAATTAGGGAAAGTGTAAAACACAAAAGTTGTAGCTATCTCTCTTAGCTTTCTAACACATTTTGAATCACCTCAATCAGATCTCGGATTTGAAAGTTATGCTTAAAATACAAAATAGTATCTAAAATGGCTACATACTCGTGCATGTTCTGCCCTTAGCATTTTCTTTCATCTTTTTCATCTTTTTCAGCTCTTTTTCATTTTAACCCTACAAAAACTAAGAATAACCAAATTAAACACAATAATAACTCAAATATTGCTTCCAACACATAAAAATGTGATAAATAACACATAAAATATAACACAATTATGAACTTATCAGCTGCAAATTAGTGTTGGTCGTAATGTGCAGAATGTTATAGCGCTACTCCGGCCGAAACCATGGGTGGCTAAGGCTAAGTTAGGAGAAGGGCTTCCGCCAACTGCAAGTGTGGAAGTATCCACTTTATCAAGAATGATATCTTTTGCAATTGCTTGAAAGACTTCATTTAACTCACAGAATCTTGGAACTTTGGAATTAACAAATATCATTCAAAAGTTAGACCTATTGGAATCAACTAAAAGGTCGAAGAGGAACTAATAGATCACATGCTTAGAGAAGCAAAATTATTAGAACTTATGAATTGTTCTCAAGGTGCTATTCTTTTTTTTTGGCAGCAGAATTTTTATGCTTTGCACTTAAGTTTCATCAATCACATTTACGTGCCATATCTTGTATTTCTTACTTTTGCACCTCTAATGCTATTTTTGATCTTGTCTCTTATCTTTAGGGAATATTGGTTACTTGTTTCAAATTGTATTATGGTAGTTTGTGGACTTATTTGATTTTCCCTAATCATCTAATTTGTTTATTAACTTTTATGTTATGTTTAATGCTTCACTATTTTTTAATTTATCTAGTAAATATACAAAGATCCATACCTAGGCCTCAAAATGGATTTTCAGCAATTGTATTACTTTGTGTAAAGTTGTGAAAAAAGTAGAAACAGTGGTACTTAATGGAACTATGTGATTACTTTTCAAATATTAGGAAAACAAATTGTAAGTCTAATTCATCCACATGCACATGAACATAATGCATTATTGTTGTGAACATCTGGCATTATCTTTCAATGAATGTGGATCACTTTCTTTCACTGTTTGAATTGCATGTAAGTCTTTTGCAACGGCCATGTGATCTTTCTATGTATTAGCATTTTGTTCTAGTATTGTTTTCAAAGCTAATTGTCATTTTTGTCACTGATTTTCTTTTTAACATTTTCAACTGGATGTATAGAAAGGCAAAGTTGTGCAGTATAATTGTTTTACAGTTTGCTTATCACTTAAAGACGGGTACTAGATAAGTATTGTGTGTTACATACTTGTGTTTTTTAGATTTCGTTTGTTTCGAAGATGAGTGTACTCGTTCTTTTTCTTCTTCTTTTTTTCCCCTTTGAAGGCGGGGGGATTGTTGGTTGCTGTTTTGAGATATTAATTGTAGTCTTCCTTATGGGTAGGCTTTTCTGCTATTTGGAGTATGCTTTTTGACAGAATTTATTTAAACAAGGTAACTACTTGTCTAAAATTTGAAACTCCTTCGGCTTTCTTTTTTGTGTCATTGAGGATAAACTAAAAATCTATCCTAATATTGTAAATCACGGTTGTAATGGCTGAACAAATTCAGAGAAGCCTGGATTTCATTTTGGTAGCTAAACAAACTCAGAGAAGCCTCCTTGAGATAATGGCTGGATTTCCTTCTGTTAGGATTTGTACCCCGATTTAATTTAGTTAAATTAATTTTAGCGAACCCTTTAATGACGATAATGAAAAATAATAATGAAATATGTAGAGAAAATATAAATGGTTTGAAGACACAAAGATTTATGTGATTCGGTAATTAGACCTACGTCCATGAGTGGAGGGGAGCAATACTTTCACTATATGAAAAAGATACAAAAGCTTACACAAAAATTTTGAAAGACCGAAAGAGAGATATCACAAATAAACACTTGAAAATTAAACCGAAAAACAAGTTCTAAGAACTTGTAAAATTCTCTGTGTTTTTCTTTTCAGTTGGTGCATCGAAGCAATTGAGAACTCTTTCCTTTTATAGGCAAAATTCAACACAAGCTTCCAAATGAGCAAAATAATTACAATTGACAAAGTTTCCAATTCACCCAAAAGCCCATATCCAATTGCTTGTCAAAATGGAGAATGAATTGTGGATGGCAGATGAAAGCCATACCACAAGTTGCTTTGTGGCCCCCTATGCTACTGTAGCTAACAAATCTCCACCTTGACTTTGCATCTCACTCAAAATAGTAAACTTGCCCACCTTCTCCAAATAAGCCCCAACGGAGCTAATCATCACCACAAACACCTATCAAGTCCAAGCAGTGCTTGAACTTAACAACCGGAAGAGGTTTCATAAACATGTCGGCGGAATTTTCTCTAGTATTAATTTTCTGGACAAAGGCCTTTTTCTCAGCAATGGTATCCCGAATGAAGTGATACTTCACATCAATATATTTTGTCTGCTCATGATAGACATCTGGTCTTTAGTCAAGTGAATGGCACTTTGACTATCACAGTCAATAGTAATTACATCTTGAAGTAGACTGAGTTCGCCAAACAATCCCTTCAACCACAAAGCTTCTTTGATTGCCTCGGTGATAGCCATGCACTCTGCCTCAGTAGTAGACAAAGCTACAACATGTTGTAAGGTAGGTTTCCAGCTAACAGCACAACCTCCAATGTAAAATCTATAACCCGTAGTGATATTCTTTTAATCAGATATATGTCTTGTCCAGGTAAAACACATTGGCAGGCTGTGAAATAGATTCTCAGACACTTGCGAAGGATTCAAATCCTTCTAAGTGTCCAGAATCTATTTCATGACACCGCCAATGTGTTTTACCTGGACAAGACATATATCTGCTTACCATACTAACTGCTTGTGAAATATCTAGACATGTGCAAACCATTACATACATAATACTGTCGACTGCACTGGAATAAGGTATATGTGCCATATACCTCTTCTCTTCGTCTGAGTGTGGTGATTGAGCAGCTGACAGTTTGAAATGAGCAACAAGAGGAGTGCTTACAGGTTTAGCATCTTTCATGCCAAACCTCTCTAACACTTTCTCCGGGTAGTTTTTCTGGGTCAAGAATAACTTTCCAACTCCTCGATCTCTTTTGATATCCATGCCAAGAATCTTCTTAGCTGCTCCCAAATCTTTCATCTCAAATTCGCTATCTAACTGAGACTTCAAAGTGTGAATTGCTATCAAATTCTTGGCAGCAATAAGCATGTCATCAATATACAATAACAAATAAATGAAAGAACCATCATTCCACTTCCGAAAGTAAACACAACTATCATACATGCTCCGCGAATAACCATGACCCAACATAAAGGAATCGAACCTCTTGTATCACTGTCATGGAGATTGCTTCAATCCGTATAAGGATTTCTTTAGCAAGCAAACATGGTCTTCTTTTCCTTCAATTTAAATCCTTCGGGCTGTTTCATGTATATTTGGTCTTCAAGTTCGTCCATGTAGAAAAGCTGTTTTAACGTCAAGCTGCTCCAATTCTAAATCATACATAGCAACTAAAGCAAGTAGAACACGTATAGAGCTATGTTTGACACCTAGGTGAGAAAACATCATTAAAATGTATAAGAGTTATGTGATGACTATATAAAAAAGATACAAAAGTTTTGGAAAAAATCACGAAAGACCGAAAGAGAGATACACATCAAATAAACACATGAGAATTAAACCGAAAAACAAGTTCTAAGAACTTGTAAAATTTTCTGTGTTTTTCTTTTTAGTTGGTGCATCAAAGCAACTGAGAACTCTTTCCTTTTATAGGCAAAATTCAACACAAGCTTCCAAATGAGCAAAATAATTTTAGCTGACAAAGTTTCCAATTCACGCAAAAACCCATATCCAATTGCTTGTCAAAATGGAGAATGAATTGTGGATGGCAGATGAAAGCCATACCACAAGTTGCTTTGTGGCCCTCTATGCTACTGTAGCTAACACCTTCATCAAAGCCTCCACTTATTGGTAGTTTTCTTGCTTTTAGTTGCCCCATGTTTGCGGCCTAGATTTTATTCTATATAATCCTCTCCAAGGTGAGTTAGTTTACTTTTCTATTGAAAATAATAGCACATATGAGTTGATGTTTATTAAAAACTGTGAATGAGAAAGGTATACAGCTTTCATTCTTGTGAATGAATGCTCATAAGTATCTCTTCAGATGGTCGGGAAATTTTGTGGTCTGGAATCTTCTTTCTTGCCTTTGTGGACTTTGTAAGCTTGTTATTTAGGAATGTCAAGACAACCACCTTTCGCTAATACTCATGATTTTTTTTTTTTTTCTGAAATTGCTTTCCTCATCTTGTTTTTTATGCATAACTGCTTTGGTAGTTCCATATGAAGCTAGTTCAATGTTTAGATGGTAAAAAAAATTACCCCAAGAATTGGAGGATAATGGTGCTTTGGCTACTTGTAAAGTGGGAAACAAGTTTAGTGATCTGTTTTCCAAAGTGGTAAAGACTTGTCTTTCTTGTAATAACTAAGTACAGTACTCAAGACATGTTGGAATCCTTTTCAACTAAATGGAGTCATAATTCTCAAGATCTGAATATTGAAGTGTTTAAGAAAGCAAAAGGTGGTTATTAATCATCCATCAGAACTGATTCCCTCATCTTGTTTTTATGCACAATTGCTTTCCTCATCAACAAGTTTGATACTGCAAAAGCAGCTGTGCAGCTTTCATGATATGCTGATCTTGTTTGCTTTCATGATATGACTATTACATTGTATTTGCATATTAAGTGGGAAAAAAAGCTGTTATTTCATGTTGGTTATTCAAAGTTTGTTTCTAATGGTGTAGCAGGTTCATTATTTAAGAGCCCCTACGGTGAAAATCTTGAAGTAATATTACTTCATACATGCCAGTGGCAGCTCGTGAAGCTTCAATTTATATAGGTAATATTGGTCATTGGACCTTCTATTTTGTTTTCCAATGGCATAGTAATAACCTATTAGAACTTGCTTGCCATAGAGATTTTGCCACTTCATGGCTTTCTTTTGGCTGTGACATAGTAATAGTATTTTAAATGTAGACAACAGATTTGATTCACTTGAACTATTTTCTGCAAGTAATCATTACTAATTCATGCTCTCAACGTGTATGCTCTCGGCGCGTCGGCACCAACTGCGAGCACATCGCCTCACAAAATGCAAGAACTCTGAGAGGTTTTCAAAATTTTATTTATTTTTTATAGTTTTATTAATAGCTATTTTCTGTAGTTTTTTACTATTAAAAAGTTGTTTTCTATACTTGTGCACTGTGAAAATCTTGGGAACAATGCATCAAGCATAAGATGGTTGGACTTTTTAACTACTTTCTTGTGAGTCAGATACATGGTCATTTGAAGGCTGAAGTCTGCTTACTTGGATTCTTTGAGAAATAACTTCGAGAAATATGTTAGAAGTCTACAAGCTTGGGATTTTGAAATTTGTATGTATTGTTCTATGCATATGATATCTGAATGCATTTCCATTTTTTGTTTAAAAGTGAGAAATTCAATTTTCTCCAACTTCGCAGCTTATCTCATCGTTTGCTTAGATTATTTCTTGATAAATTTTCACTATAATTTGATCGTGCAGTCCTTACTGCATAAAATTTGTTATGCGCGTCATCTATATAAATTTGATTAATGCTGCTGGATTTTTGTGAAAAACATGTTCTATGGAGATCATTGATGCTTACTGAAGTTGTCTGCCATGGAGGTCTACCAGTGAAACCAGAGCCATAGTCCAGATAGAAAGTTAAATTGATGTCCTACATGATGGGTATCGTTGGAGAAAATACAGTCTGAAGGTTGTAAAAGGAAATTCCAACCCGCCAATATATGGCTCTTTTGTGATGAAAACCAAGTGGATGTTCTATAAAAATTATCAAAAGAATAGGTTACTATTTTTGTTATTTGATGCTTCAAATGTTAAATACGTCACTGCCAGTTGTTTTATCAATTTATTTAAGACAGACTTCAGTTCGCTGAGCTTCAGGTGTGGGCATAATACAGCTAGTATTTTCATTGGTGTAAAGAGAAGTATCAATAAGTGTACGAGTTAACCGTGAAAATTTTTTGTGCTATCACCTCGGCATCTTTGACTTACTTTTGGCCCTCCTTGCCTTTTGAATTTAGGCCTGCTTTTGTTACTTTAATGGAATGCTTTGTTCTCAAATTTAGGTTTACTTGGTACATCAGTGTTCTGCGTACTCTTCCCAGGATCTAATCATTTCTATCTGAAATTTGATTCTAATATTCTTAGATAAATTACAAAAAAAGGTTGAGATTTAAAGGGAGAATTGATAGGTTCAAAAAATTACGTAGCGGAACACAAACCTGATACCACTTGCAGGAGGTAAAATAATTACTCAATTAAGATGGCCAAGAACTTTTAGAAGTAAGCCATAAGGCTTTCACGCACAAGACTGAAATTATATAAAAGATTGGATGAACAGAATTCTGTGGGAGGATAAACAAATTATTTAATTAACTTTTCAATGCAAATTTCCTCAATTACAAATAATTAGGAACAATGCCTTTAAATAGGTACAAACTAATCTAAATCCTTAAGGGATTTAACCAACACAATTTTTTAATACCAAACAAATTAGGGAATAAATCCCTTACAAACTCAGTTACTAAATATAATATAATTAGAACTTTCAAATCCTAATTAAGTTTGGTTTATATACCAACATTGCCTCCCTTAAACCAAGCCTTCATAAAATCCGGTCCAACGCCATCACGAGCCACAATCTCCATTGAAATTTCGGTCGCCGTACAAGCATGGGTAACCCCAATTTATAGTTGGTCTTCATCATCATTTTCACACGTGAAAGTGGACAGATCTTGTACTTCATGTACAACTTGGTAGCTAATTCTTCTCGATCAAAGAATTCATCCATACTTACCCAATTACAATTGAAGACACCAACATTTTGTTTCACACAATAATCCTCCAAATTATTTCCAAAAAATAAGAAATCATACTTTTCTTTTTCATAATTTGCACCACCAAACTTCTTCAATATCACAATCTTCAATCAATTGGTATACTCCACCATAATCTTGAACAATAATTTCTAAACCATCTTTTTCTTCAAATAATTCATCATTCCCAAGAAAAACAATATCATCTACCACATTAGTTTTCTCAATAATATTTTCAAAAACATCAATGGTGTCTTTTTCAAATTCTTGTCTTCTTTCCCAACCAAATCACAAATTGTATAAGAGACATCCTCATCCAATTCAACAAAATTCTTTTTCATGAACAAAGTCATCATCCTTAATCAACCCAAATAATGAATGCAAATCAAAATTTTCAACCTCATAAAAATTTTCACAAATTATGTCATCATCGACATACATATCTTTTTCAAAATCAACTTGCCATTCCAACTCAAATTTAGATTTGCAATCACAATCATCATCGGCAAATTCCATTAATATATAAAATAAATCTGACCAAAAAAATTCAGGTGATTGAGCATTAACAATAACCCTTTTGAAAAACTTTCTGACCATTAAGGATTTACACATAATTTTAAAAAACAATTTTGCCTTCCTCTTCATAATTTCTTTTGGCAAAGGATTAGATAATCGCAATTCTATAGCATCACCTAAATCACATCTTTTTAAATATTCGTCCATGATGTTTGGCCATTCAAATCTTTCTTCACTTCCCATAAACATATGCAAAATTTCAAAATTTTCACCATTAATAAATTCTCTACCCATCTTGACAATTCAAATAACAAATTTATGTACCTTGAAATTTTTTCGTTTTTGAATTTCCTAACCTACCTTGCTCCTCAACTGCAAATTTGACACGACCTTTTTCTCATGATCGTTGTCCAACACTAACAATAATTTAACACGACAGAATCTCTCTTTTCAGATTACTGTCCCAATTAGGGTCAATTTCATTACACCCTAATTGTCAAACGAGCACTCTCAGACCAATTTCTCTTGTGGTCTAATTTTCAAAAATCGAGTACTCTACCACAATCTTCACGTCCAAGACCACAGCTTAGGACTGGGAATCTTCTTTTTCTCCAATTTTTGACAAATGCCCCAAGATCAAATTCTTGAACCTAGAGCTCTGATACCAATTTGATAGATTCAAAAAATTACGCAGCGGAACACAAACCTGATACCACTTGCAGGAGCTAAAATAATTACTCAATTAAGATGGCCAAGAACTTTTAGAAGTAAGCCATAAGGCTTTCACGCACAAGACTGAAATTATATAAAGGATTGGATGAACAAAATTTTGTAGGAGGATTAGCAAATTATTTAATTAACTTTTCAATGCAAATTTCCTCAATTCAAATAATTAGGAACAATGCCTTTAAATAGGTACAAACTAATCTAAATCCTTAAGGGATTTAACCAACACAATTTTTTAATACCAAACAAATTATGGGAATAAATCCCTTACAAACTCAGTTACTAAATGTAATATAATTAGAACTTTCAAATCCTAATTAAGTTTGGTTTATATACCAACAAGAATCAAGGCTCTATTGGTCGTAAGAAGCCATCATCCCACGACTCTTTAATCTTAAGTTTCTCGAGAAATTGCAAAATTTGTGAAGTGTGAGTCTAGATTTGTAACTCAGGGTTAGTTTTCACTTTTAAATTGGTAGCAAAATTGATCGATTCTCATATCTTCTCCCTGACGTGTTATCACTAAAGAGATATAAGCATTCAATAATTCTTAATTTTTTCAAAAGAATGAACTGGTCATCTTAAGTTTATGCATGGTGATATTCATGTTACAGGCTTAGGTACAAAATATGGCGATCTTTTTTGATAGAGAATGGTACACTACCATGAATTGTGCATCTTTAAACCAAACTTGCACCTTGTACTTGGCACAACAAGGTAAGTGCCCACATATTGAAATTTTAGAAACTAGTCTCTAAACCCAATAATTGATTCACGGATTAGTGAACTCTTTTAGATTCATTCAACCCTTAATCTCATTTAATTTCGTCTTTGCATTCAGTTTTGATCAATAAATTATCTTACAACAATTAAGAACAATTAAAAATAATTAATAGAAACTGGAACTGAGTAGTGAGCAGCAAGTATTCACATCTAGAAGATTATAAGTGAGTGATGTCATTTAAAGTTATCTGTGGAGTCCTGATCTAGTAGTGGTTTCAAATCATTACAAATTGGCTCTAATTACTTCTCTTGATTTAGCATTAAATTGTAAGTAAAACAAAATTTTAGTTTATCTTATTGATGACAGTAAATATATATTACTGAACTTCAATTGCTTTTGTATTTGTCCAAAATGAATTTTGCTCTGGATATTTTCGTGTTGGTGGATATTGCTAGAATGAATTAAACAAAACCTCAATTGGACTAAATAAATTAACGAAGGGGAATCTTGGCTAAATCCAGTTCATAAACTTTATTTAATTGAGAAGAGTTCTAAGTAATAACTATCCTTTCTTGAAAGCATTTTTAATTGCTTTGGATATAAGAGAGAAAAGAGTTATTTCCTTATGGTAACTTTTTCCGCAAATATGATAATTTTTTTATATACACATCTAGATCTTTTGCAGCTTTGATGTGTAAAGTAGACCAATAGCAATTATTTTTTTATCTAGGTATTTTGTAGATTTTGAAGTTTTTACAATAGTGTTTGTTCTAGAAATTGAGAATGTATAATTTTCATTCAATTACCTATTTGTTTGAAGCATGTAGGTATTGGTTTAAATTTTTGAAGTTGATCGTTGGTTTTGAAAACACGAAGGACTGAAAGTTTTGGATACAATTTTAAGGCAGTATGCTACCAAAGAGTAAGCGCATAACAGGTTTGGAGCTTCTCTACTTTTCTAGCATCACTGCCATTTAATTTGAACTTTTTGTTTTAGAGACTGCCTTCTTCTTTGCCAACTATCATTTGCAAATGAGCCTACTTTGAATTTCTTGGACAAAACAGTAGCATCTTTGGCTGCAAAGGTTTCAGTTCAAGGTTTCAGGTTGTTCTGGGTAGATTATTTTTGAACTTTAGTAAGAATATATCTCATGTACGTTTGGAAGTATGTTTCACAATCTCTTGTATAACTGATGTTTTTTCATGCCAGATTTCTCTACCACAACTATAATTCAGCTTGGGCCAGTGATAGATGTTCTCATTAGCCACCAAAATGTGAGCAATACCTTCAAGATCGACTGGTTGAATGAAACTTATAAAGTATTTTCTGCTTAAGTTGATTGAACATATACATGAATCTTCCTGAAATAATTTTCGACTAACATTATTGAATTTAAGGATTACAGTGTATGATTAAGTATTTTGGTCGTAGAAATTATAGTGTATGATTATTTTAAAAAAACGTTGCATTAACTTACTCAGCAGATTTGCCATGCATCTATGTTGGAAAATCATGGAGTCAGTGGTATTTTCATATTGAGGTGATCTAAATTATCTTCTTTGTACTTGATTAAGCCTTTGGAAGCTAGTTGATCCATGCAACATTTGGTCATACTTTCAATATAAAAAAAAAGCGAAATAATTTATGTAATTTATTCAGTTTTGTTCACTAATTTTTTTGCAACGTTACTAAAAGCTGCATTGTCCATTCATCAGAATTCTGATAGGCATGGTGTAGATCAACAAGTCAAGAAGGTAGAACTTGCTTAACCTATATTGAGGCAATTTTAAGTACTGAAACCTTCTAAAAGTATTACCGTGTAGAATATATTCTCTCTCTCCCTCACTTTCTCTCTCACACGCGCGTGTGCACGGGCATGTACACGCACAAACCCCATACAAGGAGATCTCACTATTAAAATCGTGTTGTAAAAGGTACAACTTGTATCACTGTCCTAACTCAGGCTGCTAGTGTGAATATGGATGAATATGACTATTGATGTTGTTATCCAGAACTTGAAGACCATAGCACTGATAATTAGCACACTTGAAGAAATTAACCTTGTATTTTGGTAGTTGTATACATGACTTATGAGAAGTTAAATATGCATAGTTATTTACTATAATGACTTTTGGGAAGTTGAATATTGCTATTTGATATAATATAAGGACTTTTGGGTTGTATATATAACTTTTGTTGATGTATATTAATTGCATATGAGTTTTTTTGAAGTATAGGAAGTTTTTATTGCTCGTTTAAATTATTAACATAAATTTAAAATGCACAAAAATTGCTGGCTTAAATTATTGTGCACTTTAGGGTCGCCATCGTGCTGCAAAAGAAGTGTTGCAAATATATTACACAATGTCGAAAATGTGCCGCAAAATATTTGAGGGGCAGTGAAATTGTGTTGCAAATGTATTGAAAATGTGCCGCATGCGGCAGAGAAAAATTATGCCACTAATATGTAGCAAAAACTTTGCGGCACAATAAAATTGTGTTGTAAATGTGTCAAATTTGTGCCGCAAAACATTTGCAGCGTAGTGAAATTGTGCCGCAAATTGTGTTACAAAAACTTTGCGACACAGTAAAATTGTGCCGCAAATGTGCTCCAAATACTTGCGGCACAACTTAAAAAAGTGTTGTTTTCTTTTATGACTGCTGCAGTGGTGACACAAAAGTTTTGGACAGCAAAAGCTTTTTTGTGACAGATTTTTGACTTTTGTGCGACGCATTTCTTGTGTGACAATTTTAGTGTAGTGTTATGCTCTAAGATTGTTGGCAAACAATTCCAGAAAAATGGGAATAGCCAAAAAAATATGAAAAATAAATAAAGGCATCTAATGCAAAATGAATCAGGGAAGTACTAATAATTATGCAATTCGTCCTAGTAGGCCAATATTTCTTGAGCTGTAAAATTTTATTATAATTCTTTCAAATTGGGTATAAATTGAATTGTGTTTTTAGTACACTGCGCAGTCACTTTATGATCATCTCCAACAGTAATTTCAATTACAGTTTTTTTTTTGGTCTTATTTAATCAGTGGCACTCAAATCTTTGATTCTTAATAATCACTGGCACTCAACTCCTGCTGCTTCCAAACCAGCAGCCAAGAAGGCTGGCTCAAAGTTAGAACCCAAGAAGATGGTTAATTTGCCTACTCTTTTATATTCGAGTCTAAAAAAAATTTTCATCCATTTTTTTTTTTTTCTGTAAATGTAAGGAATAGACTATCGACAAAACTTACTGGTGACTGAAATATATGTTAAAAATAATATCAATTAATATCTCAAAAATGGATTTACAATATCACATATTTAAAATTACGTATTAAAATCAATCCAATTGATAAAATAATATTGAATTATCCAACCCAGTGGCGGATGCAAGGGACCCAGCCGCCCCCAAGACTTTGAGATTTGTAATTTTTACCTTTAAACTTCTTGCAAATTTTATTTTTACTCTTATAAAATTACATTTAGCCCCCTAAAATTTTGAAATAAATTTGATTTAGCTTTTATAAAATGACTTCATATTTATGTTTCACCTCTCAGCTTTGCAATTCCTGCATCCGTCCTTGATCTAATTGTTTAACATCTCATTTGAATTAAGTATTTTATTTCTTGTTTTAAAGAAATTTAGATTACCTGTTGGATCAGGAAAATCTGCTTCAACAAGCATTGATCCTATAACGGTGATAACGTGTTATATATGAGCAGAAGTTAAATGAATTGACGAAGAACGTTGATTATATTTTGGGTTTATAGTTCAATGTTGGAAGTTTGAACTTTGAATTTCCATGTAATTTCGTTTGCTTGCTTAATTTTAGCAATAAGAAAAGAATTCTCTGGAGAAGCATTTAAACTCAAATTCCTCATTTTATGATAGATCAACCAATTTTAGCTTATTTTATTTTTCTTTGTTTTTGATTGACAACAAATGCATAAATAGGGGAAAAAAATCCAAAACTTAATAACACATTAGCAGTACAAATTATATATATATACATTTACATATCAACGTACAATATTAATTTTCTGCGTACGTACGTACGTACGTTGTTTTCTTTTATTGCACAAACCAATATAATCGCTGGCTAGAAATACATGATAATTTAAAAATATTTAGCTTAGGATTGTTAACTAAAGCGGCCGGCACCGCCGTCGTCCAAAACGGCAGGGTTGTGGAGCAATGCAATTTTCATAACGAGGGCTGTTGCAAATTGGTCTTCTCTTAAGTGGGTCACCAACAGAGCTTTATTGGAACCAAGGGTCGCTGAGTTCGAAGTAGGAGAGTTTCCGCCAATTGCGCTAGCAGCAGAACCTAAAGGACTTGTCTGTGCACCACTCATTCTACCTGAACCTGCCAAAAGTACACACAACTCTATAGATTATACTAATAATTAAATTACTTAATTAATATATGTACCTAGTACTTACCGCTGCTTAGAACTCTTGCTGAAGAGAGAGTGGGTTGGACTAGAATCAGAATGGTACTGGAAATCATCATAAGGAAGTATAAGATAAAAATGGGAGAAAAAAATGCCTTCCTTAACATTTTTGTAGAATCTTTAGTATGATGCTTGAATGAATAACTAATTGCGTGTATCTTTGATCTTAAATAGGAGGAAGAGGTAATGCTAAGGGGAACATATATCAGAACATTATTGGTTTTAATTTCATTTTACACCCCTCAGTTTATATTTAATTTTTATTTTGTATTCCCAATTTTACTTTTAAACACTATGCACTCCTAACTCTTGATTTGTTCAAATTTTATCCAATTTTTAACACCATCACCAAATTTAGTGAAATTTTTATGCGTGTATAACAAATTCAGTGTGTTGTACGATAATTTGCCACAATATTTTGATTGCATGGGAAAGATTCCTTTATTATTGTTGACGGTATTAACAATTGAATTGAAGTAAAATAGATTTAAATGTTAGGGTTGCAAAGTATCTAAAATTAAAAAATAAGAAGGGCACAATATCTAAAACTAAAATTTGATAGGGGGTGGAGTGGGTGGTTTGTAAAGTGAAACTAGGATAGTTAGAAATGCAAAGTGACATTAGTCCAAAAAAAAAAAAAAAAAATGAAGTTTTCTTTCATAATTCAAGTTTGTCTTGCACAATATGGGATGATATCACGAGACTTGTCTATAATATAAACCATTGAGAATGGATGTTGACGCAAAAGGACTAGTGACAAATTTTTAAATAAGTACTCACTAATTTTATTTTGTGCTCCCAACTTATATCCTTATTTTTAGTTTGCATTCTTAAACTTAAATTTGGATATTTTGCATTCTCGACTTTTAAACGTGTTCTATTCAACCAATTTTTAGTAAAATTTTTTTGTTTGTACAATATATTCGCGAGATGCACCATAATGTTGTCACAATATTTTGGGTGAAAAAATAAAAATTTTGTTTAATTTAATAACAGTGTTAAAAAAAAAAACCGGTTGAAATAAGATTAATTTTAAAATTAGAGATACAAAATATCCATAATTAAAATTTGAAATACAAAGTGACTACTCGGTATAAATTAAAGAGGTATAGAATTGAATTAATCCTTTAAAATAAACTACAGTCCATAATATACTGATGAGCAGTGCATACTTATGACGATAAATTAACACAAAAGCTCCAGGGTACGTAGACAATTCCAGTTTTTAGTTAGCTGATTTAGAAATTTAGCCTAACGGAAGAAGGACGATAAGGTTTGTAGAGCAACCATTGGTGGGATCTTAATCTTGCTTTCAATGGATCATCATCATCCTCTGTCCCCGTCCGTCTCTGTCCCACTCTCAGTCTCTGTCCCTCTTGTCTACGCGCCTTCCCCATCCAGGTGACAATGAAACTTGATAAAAAATATCCTTCTGTAAATTTATACTTATCTTTTAATTAGTTTTCTTGATCGTGCCTGATTGTCATTGCATTTCGACCCCATAATTAACTTATTTTCTGAACCACTCACGGCTATCAAAGTTTTCATCACCACAAATTATGAGTGCTTAGTTGTGTTAGGATTGGTGAATCTGAAGTGAAAGAAAATTGGAGAGTGAATTTAAATTGGATTCCGAAAGTAAATACTTATATTGTGTTTGGATGGGTAGATTTAGATTTAAATTTGAAATGACTAGATTTTAGAGTAGATCTAAAATTTAAAAAAATTTTAGTAGTTGAAATTAATTTTAATTTTGGATGAATTTAAAATTTAGTCAATTAACATTTTATCTAAACAGTAGAATGAATTTGTGTTGAGAAATTTGAAATTAAATCCACCCATCAAACAGGCTGTTATTTCCTTACTAGCTATAGACAAACTTTCCAAAAATCTTATGTTCAATTATTTTAGATCTTGTCCTGTTGCTTCCCTTCTTTGCCCCCCCGTAAATTGGGAAAAGGATCCTCTCTATTTATTCTATCTACCCTTAAAAACAAAATTTAAAAATAAAAATTATTCACAATTTAAATTATATTTTATATAAATGTCTTACGAAAATTTAAAAAATAATAAAAATATACCTTTTAATATCTGTTCTTATTTACATCTAGATGTGTATAAGAGACATACCATCCAAATGAGACACATAATTCAATGTTAATTTTTTTTTCCAAATTAATTGAATTCAGGATATGATCAATGAGATAAAATTAATTAAATGTTCAGATTATTTTGCTAAATTTTAATTGTTTAAATATAGGTAAATAAAGGAAAATAAATAAAGAGAATCCAAGTCCTCCTGTATTTGGATACTTGTAGAACTTGGTGTCCTAGGGTTAGTTTTATACGCTTGTAACGAATCTACTCTTCCTTGATTGGATATTTACTAGTGTTTTGTGTTGCTCTTTTCTTGTATGAACAACAGAGTATTTATACCAGGCTCCCCTCAAGGTGCACATCCGTAGGGCGATCTGAGCATTAAAGAAATGGAAAAAAGAAGTTTTTTTCTACTCTGTGATCAATTTTTCTTAAGCACTTGCTAACTAAAAATGAAAGCTAGAAATTTAATTGTGTAATTTTTTTAATCATTTCAAAACTCTATGTGAACCAAAATGTTGCAAGCTTATCTATTCGCAAGTCACTTGTATGTATGGGGGATAATTTCATAAATTTTTCTTGAGGTATATGCGTAAAATCACGTGCACACTCCTGTGACTTTCACAAATTAAATTTCTTAGCTTTCATTTTTAATTAGCAAGTGCTTAAAAAAAATTGTTCAACCCAACATTCTTAAAAAAACTCTTTTTTCCATGCGTCTCTTAATACTGTCTCAAATTATCGTACAACTGTACCAATAGTATTTGTTAATAATTAAATTTAATTATTAACAAATACCATTGGTTGTAAACAAATTGATTAAAATATCTATGATCAAAAGTTCTTTTTGATTTTTCAGCATTTGTAATTTCTCAAATAAAATAGCAAATTTTTTATTAAAATCTATAGTGTTTTACGTATTCCAATTTTTTTAAATCGATACACATAATAACATTACATTTCATGAACATACATTTTGAAAATAAATTTACAAAAAAAATATCGAACATGCATTTTATATTTTTTCATTTCAAATTTGTAATTTCCTAAACAAAATACACCAAGTTCATTTATTTATTACATTGCATGATGTATTTCTACATATTTCAAATTTTAATTCAAACTAATATAAAAAAACGTTAACATGTGCACATATTTTGTTAAATTAGTTGATAAAAATTTTTATTGTAAAAGAAGAATTTGGCCCTTATGTGAAACCCGGACTTTTTGACTCATTAGTAGTATTTAAGTTCAAATATTTTTATAAGTCCACGAGCCTTTATTTGGGGATAATTAGTTATTTGACAAGGAAATTGAGGTTCTTAAACATAAAGGGGAATTACACGGACTTAAGTTTTAAATAATTAAGGTTAACCTATAAGTGTTATTTTATTAGAGTAATAGCCGTCATCATTGCTTATATACGTTTGTATGAAAACCTAGAAGGTAGAGATCAAAAGCAGTACTAGGAAATTAACAGAAGATCTTAATTCAAGCATGTGATTCTCAAATATCGAGGTAAATAGGTTAAATCTTCCTATTTAGTTGTCATGAGTCTTAATTGGGTTTTTTTATTCTAATAGGGTTTGGATTTGTATTTTGTGTGTTTGGAGTAAATAGAAGATTTTGGTTTGAACTAGGATTTAGTATTCACGGTGAGACAATTAATTTAATTTTCAAGAGTTGTTGGATTATAAGTGAATATATGACCTTATAATGGTACTTGTGTATAAGATATTGTGGTTTGAATTGGATCAATATAATATTCTGAATTAGTTTGGAAGGAATACGAATTCGTAATAGGATAAAGCATGACAATTTGAATTGATTAAGTAATAGTATATTGAAAGACAAGTTAATGATGATGCAATGATTATGCTTATTATTTGTGGAATTGGTAAATTTGATAACAAGGTAAATAATAGGGTGTTAAAGGTATGATGAAGCAAAGGATTGAAACCGATAATAATTGTTACTAGGCTTGGACAGATTGCATGTCATGTGGTGTCGGGTATGGACTAGTTGATAGAATCGGGGAGATTTTAATAAGTAATGGTATTTGAATTAATCGATAAGTAGTGTGATTTCCTTTCATGTTTTATAAATACGTTTTCTCCTTTAAGTAATATTCGAAAAATACATGTTCATATATAAATTCGGATCGTATGTGAGATATTTGAATTATTTATTTTCATATCAAATGTATGTAAGTGGCACTTTAAATTAATTACCACATACGCGTTATTGCTTGATGTATGCATTTGATGAATGTTCTGTTTGAATATATTTGTTCGCATGTGATATTTGTCTAGATTCTTGATAACTTTAGTTGAGTTAGAGGGGGAATGAGTTTTAAATTAGCTTTGATCCGATATGGTTCAGAGATAGGTATTTTTGGCCCTGGAGATGGAGGGAGGTATATGACCTTATTCCTAACAGGTATAAAGTTAGGACGAGATATCTTATATTGCCAGCAAGTCCTTAGTGACCCTTGAACCATTTGTATTATTTTGTCTTGGATTGCTTTGGTTCGATTGATTGATATTTGTATTTGTTGAGTATGTAAATTTTAAATGATTTTGCCATTTACTTATAAGTATTGATTGTATAGAATGTGCCTTTTATTTATTATTGCATGTGATATATAAATGTTTATATATAAAGTATGCAAGCACATGTGTGAATCGATTTTTAAACTTCACTATTTATATATATATAACATGTGTGATTCGGTGGAAGGGAACTACTATTGTTTATTAAGTATGTGTTTTGCGCACCCCATTATATAATCATTTTGCTGGTGTTCGTAACATTTTCGCATAGGAGACATGGTGGATTTGACCCTTGTATTATATTGAGAAAGATGAGGGCACAATGGTCACATAGGAATTCTGATAGGCATGTTGCAGATCAACAAGTCAAGAAGGTAGAACTTGGGGTTATCAGTGCTATGGTTAAGTCTTGAAACCTTCTAAAAGTATTACAGGTAGAATATATTCTCTCTCCCTTCCTTTCCTCTCACTGGCAGTGTGCACTGCACGCACACACCCCATACAAGGAGATCTCACTATTAAAATCGTGTTATAACAGTACAACTTGTATCACTGTCCTAACTCAGGCTGCTAGTGTGATGTGTGGATGAAAATGACTATTGATGTTGTTATCCAGAACTTGAAGACCATAGCACTGATAATTAGCACACCTGAAGAAATTAACCTTGTATTTTGGTAGTTGTATACATGATTAATGTATGAGAAGTTAAATATGCATGGCTGTTTACTATAATGACTTTTGGGAAGTTGAATATTGCTATTTGATATAATATAAGGACTTTTGGGTTGTATATATAACTTAATAACTTATAATCGATATCATACTCTAGTTTCATAGACATTTATTGCTCGTTTAAATTACAAGGTTAATTTCTTAAGGTGTGCTAATTATCAGTGCTATGGCTGTCTCTTATTGTGCACTTTAGGGTCGCCATTGTGCTGCAAAAGAAGTGTTGCAAATATATTACACAATGTCGAAAATGTGCGGCAAAATATTTGTGGGGCAGTGAAATTGTGTTGCAAATGTATTGAAAATGTGCCGCATGCAGCAAAGAAAAATTATGCCACTAATATGTAGCAAAACTTTGCGGCACAATAAAATTGTGTCGTAAATGTGTCAAATTTGTGCCGCAAAACATTTGCGGTAATGAGTGAAATTGTGCCACAAATTGTGTTACAAAAACGTTGCGACACAGTAAAATTGTGCCGCAAAGCTGTCTCTTATACACATCTAGATGTGTATAAGAGTTTTCTTTTATGACAGCTGCATTGGTGACACAAAAGTTTTGCACCGCAAAAGCTTTTTTGCAACAGTTTTTGACTTTTTGCGACTCATTTCTTGTGTGACAATTTTAGTGTAGTGATATGCTCTAAGATTGTTGGAAAACAATTCTAGAAAAATGGGAATAGCCAAAAATATATGAAAAATAAATAAAGGCATCTAATGCAAAATGAATCAGAGAAGTACTAATAATTATGCAATTCGTCCTAGTAGGGCAAATTTCTTGAGCTGTAAAATTTTATTATAATTCTCTCAAATTAGGTATACATTTTGTGTTTTTTGTACAATGCGCAGCAAGTATTCCCCCTCCAATCTCGTAATCTCAATTACAGTTTTTTTTTTTTGTATTAATTAAAGAATTAAAATTAAAATGGCATCATTGAGGGCTGCAAAATCAGTGGGCACTCAACTCATTGGGCAGGTCTAGAAGTAGCTGCCAAGACCAGTGATGGAGCTTCTAAAGCTCCTGCTGCTTCCAAACCAGCAGCCGAGAAGGCTGGCTCAAAGTCAGAATCCAAAAGATGGTTAATTTGCCTACTCTTTTATATTCGAGTCTATTTATTCATTTTCATCCTTTTTTTTTTTTTTTTTCTGTAAATGTAAGGAATAGACTATCAACTTACTGGTGACTGAAATATATGTTAAAAATAATATCAATTAATATCTCAAAAATGGATTAACAATGTCACATATTTAAAATTACTATTAAAATCAATCCAATTGATAAAATAATATTAAATTATATACCTAGTGTCTCTTGCATACACATCTAGCCGCCCCCAAGACTTTGGGATTTGTAATTTTTACCTTTAAACTTCTTGCAAATTTATTTTTACTATTATAAAATTACATTTAGCCCCCTAAAATTTTGAAATAAATTTGATTTAGCTTTTTTAAAATGACTTCATATTTATGTTTCACCCCTCAACTTGCAATTCCTATACCATCCGTCCTTGATCTAATTGTTTAACATCTCATTTGAATTATGTATTTTATTTCTTGTTTTAAACGTATTTAATTACCTCTTGGATTAGGAAAATCTGCTTCCAAATTCTGATCCCGACCCAAAAGTTCGAAACTGCTAAGTGATATTAAGATAAAATTAAGAGGTTTATGAAATTATCCCTATATATACATACACACATATCTATGTAGATATACACAGACACACACACATATATGTGTGTGTATATATGTATATATGTGTGTGTATATATGTATGAATATATATATACATATACATAAATATATATAGACACACATATATATATATATACATATATATATAGACACACATATATATATATATATACACATATACATATATATATATATATATATATATAGACACACATATATTTATACATATAGATATGTGTGCATATATATATATGTATGTATATATGTGTATGTATATAGTATTATGTATGTATGTATACATATATATACACATATACATATACATATACATATACATATACATACATATATATATATATGTCTATATATATAATATACATATACATACATACATACATATATAAACATACATACATACATACATACATATATATATATATGTATGTATGTAATATACATATACATACATACATATATATACATACATGCATACATACATACATATACATATACATACATATATATATATATATGTATATATATATCCCAATATACATACATACATACATATATATGCATATATACATGTACTTGTGTATATATATCTTAGTATACACATCTTTGTGTCATTATATACATACATACATATTATATATATACATACATATATATACATATATATCTATATATATATATGTATATATATATATATATGTATATATATTTGTATATATATTTATGTGTGTGTACATATATATGTATGTATGTGTTTATATATATATACATATGTGTGTGTATATGTGTGTATAAACATATATATACATAAATACATATATATACATATTATATATATGTATGTATATACATTTACATACATATGTATGTATGTCTATGAAACTAGAGTATGATATCGATTATAAGTTATTAAGTTAGATTTTTTTGTTTTGCCTGTCTCTATTTATTATTATTATTATTATTTTCTAAAAATTGTTTACATTTGTTTTTTAATCAAATGAAACACTCTATCCTACTTCTGTATGTCCAGCTATGTATATAAGGACCGTCCAAACTCCAACGGGGCCAATGGGGGACCAATGGGAGAGAACCTTCCTGTAGACTAAACAAATGAACTACTAACAAATGTATTATTGTACCCATTGGATTTAAGACAGGATTAAATCCTAGAAATTAAATGGCCGGAAATAGAATTGTGTTTTGGAGTTTATTTAGTTAACAATATTAATTAAATTGAAAGTTTGAGTGCTTCAATTGGCAATTTGGAGCAAATCTGAGTTAGTAGACGAATTACTGCTTTAGTGTATTTGAAAAAAGAAATGTGACAGATTTACGAGGAAAACAAATTAAGGACAAAAATATATTCACATCTAGGGGTATGATATAGAATTAAAGAAATATAGAAAGTAATAAATTCGATACTAAATAGAAGTTAGTCATCTCAATAATTTTTTACTTGATAATATAAAGTTACAATGAGATACGTTATTCTATTTCTTTAAAGCAATTACAAACTACTTATATGATTTTTACAAATCACTCGCCAAACAAAAAACTTAAAAAGAACAAGTCCAAATTTGAATTTTTTGTTAATTTCAATAACAACAACATCAATAGTCATATTCATCCACAGGAACACTCTTTAGTATGTTATATAAACTTACATGAACATGATTAGATGTGTATAAGAGACAGTCAAACATACACTAAAACCTTAAACTGGTATCCATAATTTAGTGTACCTTTGACTGAGTCAAATGCATTTAAGATTGTATAAAAGAAAGTAAATAACAAATGCAAGTGACGAAAGGTTGACTTGCACCGGTTTTCAAAGGCTACTTAACCTCAATTTTATTGATCCGAATCACCGACAAATTTTTTTTATTTTATTATACAGTATTAAGAGACAGATTTATGTTTCATTATATAAATGTTCATATGCATGTATTTGAGACAAAAAAAAAAAAAACTTGTACCGTAACCTATTCATATTTCTGGAGCATTGTCCTCTTTTTAACAATGGTGAAAGAAATGTACTAGATAATTCGTTCACCTAAACTAAGTATGCGTACAGAATTTCATGAATTTTTATTCAATTGAACCTCATTAACATAATTAATAATATTTAAACCGAACTTTTTGCAAGAAGTAGATAATCAAACTACCCAAACAAAATACATTACAAGATCACAAATTTAAAATTACGTATCAAAATTAATTTACATAATAAAATAATATTAAATTATCCAACCCAGTGGCCGATGTAAGCAACCCGGCCTCCCAAGACTTTGAGATTTGTAATATCCTTTAAAATTTTTGAAAATCTTATATTTATTCTTATGAAATTACAATTCGTTCCCCTAAAATTTAGAAATAAATTTGAGTAAGCCTATATAAAATGACTTCCTATTTATGTTTTATCCCTCAAGTTGTAATTCCTGTGTCTAATACTTGATCAATCCTTTAACATCTCATTTGAATTTTGTATTTTAAAAATTGTTTTAAACGTATTTAAACACTTGTTGGACTCGAATAACATGTACCTTGTGATACTGTAGGCTATCTAGAAATTCTGCTTCCAAACACTAATTCCGGCCCGGTGATAACATGTTATATATGAGGAGGAGTTAATTGAATTGACGAAGACCTTTATTATATTTTGGGTTTATAGTACAACGTTCGAACTTTGAACTTTGCATTTCCATGTAATTTCGTTTACTTGCTTAATTTTAGCAATAAGAAAAGAATGCTCTGGAAAAGCCTTTAAACTCTATTTTCTCATTTTATGATAGATCTAACAAATTTAGCTTATTTTATTTTTCTTTGTTTTTGATTGACAACAAATGCATAAATAGGAAAAAAAAAAATCTGAAACTTAAGAACTCATTAGCAACACAAATTAATTATAGATTTACCTTGATCGATTGAAAGATGGATAATCTACCCTCATTTTAAACTTTTTAATACCAAAAAAAAGAACAAAACAAAATATTGTGGTATATGAGGACTTTGTTGTAGAAGCAATATTAGCATATGTATTTAGGAAACCCTAATAAGTCCATCCATGAGAAACTAATTCCTGGCTTATTAATTATTCAAGTAAACGGAAGGTTTACTCATATTATTTCAGGATCATTAATTAATTTTTTTTTCAAGTTTCATTCTTAAGAGTGTGATATGGAATTAAAGAAATATAGAAAGTAATGAATTCGTACTTCACCTAGAAATTAAGTATGCCTATATATAAAATTAATTTCATGAATTTTTTTTTTCAATTGAACAGGGCCCTCATTATTAATGGTTTCATCACCTAGAAATTAAGTATGCCTGTATATAGAATTAATTTCATGAATTATTTTTTTCAATTGAACAGGGCCGTCATTAATGGTTTCATCATTAACATATAGTATAATTAACAAAATATTGAAACCGATCGAATTTTTAATTTGCAAGAGGTACATTACATAATCAAACTAGACATACAAACAGAAATATACATAATTAGATACAGAAATCAATTTGCAGCTAGCTAGCTAGTACACATGCAAATATATTTGTCAACGTACAATATTAATCCTCTACGTACATACGTTGTTTTCTTGTGTTCTACAAACCAGTATAATTGCTAACTACAAATACATGGTAAATTGAATATATTTAGCTAAGGACCATTACGACACCGCCGGCTTCCAAAACCGCAGCTGGATTGTGACACTGGCCGAATGCAATCTTGATAACGTTGGGCGTTGCAAAATGGTTTTGTTTGTATCGTGCCGGAACCACGGGAATTTGCTGGAGGAGGAGGAGAGTTTCCGCCAATTGCGCTAGGAGCAGAGGTTGAAGGACTTCCGCGTACACCCATCTTCTTTTGACCGGGACCTGGCAAAAGTATTATAGAAATAATTAAATTACTTAATCAGTACTATATATATTTATTGTATATATGGCTTCATCAGGTGCATGTGTGTATGTTGTGTACTAACCGTTGCTCAGAACTCTTCGTGCAGAGAGAGTGGGTTGGAGTAGTAGAATCAAAATGGTACTGGAAATCATCATAAGGCAATAAAACATGAAAATAGGAGAAGAAAATCCCTTCTTGCTTATCATTTTTTTAGCTGGGGGTCTCCCTTAAACTTGTAGAGGAGTACTTTATCTTTAGTATAGTGTTATAGTAGTACTCTATGCATGCTTGAATGAATAACTTAATTGCATGGCCTTTTTACCTTAAACACATGTCTCAATATGGACAAAGAGTCGATGTTAATTAAGCGGACCCCAAGAAAGACTTCATGGAATTTACCCCAAAAAACAAGAAAGACTTGAGAGACTAGCATCGGTCTTTTTGTAACCCCAAATTACACGCTTATTAATTATTGATAAACGAAAGCAAATTCTTGTGTGAATTATGATGAATATAATGCAATTTCATAATATTAGTGAATCTTACATAAATTTCATAGTTAAAACTCACATCTGAGACGATGATATTACAGTGTACATAAATTTTGCTTTAATAGAAATAAACTTATCAATGTCTTGACTTTGTTAAAACAACTCTTTTTTACCTCAAATAATTTTTTTAAAAAAATAAATGTTTTCAATCATAGTTCAATTTGTCTAAACACAAAATGGAATGGAGCTCGTGCACAATAAAAACCATGGAGAATGGATGTCGAATAAATCAACATCTGAATCTAACATACATTTGGTAAAGCAAATAATTGTGTTAACCCCCTAAGTAGTCGATCAAAACATGATTTTAAGGAATGAAGGATCGGAATTCGATCAAATATTTAAAGCAATTAGACGATTAACAACAATTGAATATAATTTGACTACGTAGATTATCTTTAACAAATAGTTTTGATTATATAGCATATGAATCATTTTCCAAATTTTAAATAGACTAATCTACACCCGTTATTAATGTTTTTATACACATGTTTTTGTGTTTTCCAAGAAAAGGACATTTAGACTGGAAAATGTTGCCCACGTTGACCGCCAATACTTTTAGTCTAGCAGTTTACGGGCTGCAAAGTTCACAACTTCAAACTAAAGGCTCTTTGTTATGAAAATGAGAATATATGACATCTCAAGGGAGACCCAAAAGGTCCAGGCAGGCTACGTAGATAATTGCATTTTTTAGGTAGTTTAATTAGAAAATAATCAAACTGAAGAAAAATGGTTTTTAGAGCAGCCTTAGGTGCGGTTTTAATCTTGCTATGGATCATTGTCCTCTCCCATTTGTTTGAGACAACAATTGCACCTCATGCCCTTTTTCCTCTGTCAGCCTCCACTTCTAGCTATGTGAGAATGAAACTTGAAAAAAAAAAAAATGCTTATAAGAATTTATTTATCTAATTAATATTTTTTACTATTAATTTTATTTTCTTGATATCTCATGATAATTTCATTTTAATCTATTCTTCCTTTGTTGGATTTTTTACTTTTTTTTTTTTAATCAACAGAGTGCCTAAACCAGACGACCCTCGAGGTCCATATCCGTAGGACGATTGCAAAATTGCAAAAATTGGAAAAAAGAAGCTCTTAGTTTTCTTCGTTGGGATCTAATTTTCTTAAGCATTTGCAAACTATAAATGAAAGCTAGAAGTTCGTGTATTTTTTTTTATTCATTTCAAAACTCTCTATGTAAAGCAAAATGTTGTAAGTTAATTTATCTGTTCACAGTTCAATTGTATATGAAATCGATTGTATTCTCTTTCCTGAATAAAACTTAATTGATAAGGATTAACGGATCACAATTTTTTTTTCAAAACGGCAAAAGATCTCCATACGTTAAATAGTAGCAATACGGCTTTGTAGAAGAACAAGCCGAAAATACAAACCCTCAAAAGTAAAAATGGCTGGACAGGATGTGGTGTTGCTTGAAACATAACAAAAAACTCTTTCTCCTACGCAATTTTATGTATCTTATGTCGTTAAATAATTAAAAAAATAATAAAAATTATATTTTTGAGTTATCTAAATAATTATGAGACTTATATTGTATTGGAAAGTGAGTAAGTGAAACTTACTCACATTTTCAGTTGAACCAATTTTATCTGCCACTTTATGTTTAACTTTTCAAACGAAAAATAATAATTTGACTATTAGAACTTTATGTAATCAAATTTTACTTTCTAAAACGTAGGTTAGTAATTTAGCTAATTATTAAAGATCTATACAAAACTAATTTTACAAAATCATTCTTTCAAAATTCAGAACTCTCACCCTTATCGTGTAACTAGTACGGAAATACATATTTTGTACTTTTGAAAAATATTAATTATTTAATTTTTATTTTTATGAATTATATAGTATTTGGAGATGTTTGGGGTGATCTAATTGTGATTGTGGTGGTGTCATATTTAGAGGATTAAATCCTAAACAATTGTATTACTCCACCGTTGGATTTAAGAAAGGATTAAATCCTAGGAAATTGACAGGCCGGAAATAGAATTGTGTTTTGTAATTTATTAAGTTAACAATTTTAACTAAATAAAAAGTTTGAGTGCTTCACTTGGCACTGTCATATGGTTATATTAGATGCCAATTTGGAGCAAATCTGAGTTTATTAGACGAATTAGAGTTTTAACACATTTGAAAAAAGAAATGTGACAGATTTACAAGGAAAATAAACTAAGGAAAAAATATAGAAAGAAAAAACAAGGGTTAATTATATTTACCTCCCCTGAGATTTGGCCAAATTACCTGGTTTTTGAAAATTACAGTCAATCCCCTTGAATATCCAAATATTTAACAAATTGTCCCCCACAGTTAGTTGCCATAAAATAAAAGATGACATCAGCCCCAAAAACAATTATATTCTCAAAAATACCCTTATTAGTCCTTATTTATTTTCTACTTTTACATTATCCAATCCAAAATGGGGACTCCATACCCAAACTCAAAACGCAAACCCAAACCCAAACCCAAACCCAAACAAACCCGCTCCTATTGTCCTACAACTCTAACCCAAACCCAAATCCATAACCATACTTATACCCAATTCCTATACCCATACCAAATCCAACCCTCCCCTCCTCTTCTTCGTGATCCATCCCGCAACCCCATGCAAATAATTACACAAAATCTACATCTCTTATCTATTGATTTTACTTCCCCCTTTCAAGGAGCATTTGCAATCCTACACCACCTCTTCCTTCGTCACCACCCAATCACCATGGCCCCTATCACCACCTCTATCTCAACCTCCACCTCCTCCTTCTCACATGTCACCACCCAATTACAAAAGCACAGGATTCAAAATCATTTTACACCACCAAACTATGTAGTGTCTCTCCAGTTTGAACAATAGATTGTTGCCCACAAGCGACTTTAAGTGCATTGGGGATAACAAACTCACTAGTTTTTCACCATTCCTTTCGCATTTGAGATAAACGTGCAATGCCTCTGGATAAAATCCGCAGCAAGCATAGGCGTCAATAAGAGCTATCCAATGGCAAATATTTGACTTGGGAATTTCGTCGAACAGCTTCTGTGCATGGGATAATTGTTTGCATTTAGTGCAAAAGGCTATAAGCTTTGAAGCGAAGTGGGTTTTACAAGCCAATCCATTTATAATCAAGTGAGCACGAAAAGTTCTAACTAATTGTGGGTCATTATCTCGACCAAATTTATCAACGAATTTTGTATTACTATTTGATGAGGAGGGAAATTTTCCGTCACCACCAATCATCCTCTCCAAACCTATAAAAAACCCACAACACCTATCTCAGAAAATTCCAAATAGCCACGAGAAGTAATGTCCATGGATATACGAAATCTTCTATAAGGCCAGATATAATTGATCATATTGGTCCGTTGGAATTTTTAAATATCTTCAAAAAAAATTGCAATTCAAATCGCAGTTTTAAAATTTTTTTTGTGCGGAGAAAGGAGGAAGGGAAGGAGAACATAAAGATGTGTATAAGAGACAGCCCTTGTTTTGGCGGGAACGCTCCTTATCGGGAGAAGTGACGGGACAAATCTAGATGTGTATAGGGATAAAGGGATGGGGAGGAGAGAGGTGACGGGGGAAGGAAAAGTAGCTGGGAGAAGGGGATGGGAAGCGGTGGTGAAGAGGAGGCGGAGAAGGGAGGTGGCGAGAGGAGGGGAGGAATATGGGGAAGGGGAATAGGGTTTGAGCAACAATTGTGTATTAATTAAATCTTACAAGGGTAATTTAGTCTTTTTACTATTTCATTAACCAAAGTCAATGGGAAGGGAGAATCTGTAATTTTCAAAAATTACATGGTGCAATCGATAATTTGGCCAAACCTCGACGAAGGTAAATATAATTACCCAGAAAACAAGGGTATGATATGGAATTAAAAAAATATAGATGCAAAGTAATGAACTCAATACTAAGCAGAAGTTTCTTGGAAAGTAATCATCTCAATATACTCTTCTGTTTGGTATTATAAAATTTAGGATGAGGATTTATTATTTTTTTTAAGGCAATAGCAAGCTATTTGCGTGATTATTACAAATCGCCTACCAAATAAAGGATTAAAGGTAACAAGTAGATATTTGAATTTTTTAATAATTTGAACGCTTGCTTACCCTCAAGCTTGTTGGCCCAGTAGCATGAACTCAATACTAAACATAGGGGTGTCAATTGGGTTTTTGCGATTGGACATTACAAAGCCCAATCTCGATTCATGAATTTATTTGAGTTTCGCGCCTTAATTAAGCCACATCAATCTCATAAATTTGAAGTTTATACTCAACTCACAAAATTATTCAGAGTATAAGTTTTAATCGGATTAGCCCAATCTCACATTATCTAATAAAATTTTTTATATTTTATTTGTTTAAATTTTTTTTTTTTTTTTACAGATAGTCAATACAATATTATCAGAATAGTATGTACTACTTAAGTCAATAAACGACTATCAACTATACATTGATCCACAACATTTTAACTAAATTGACTAATAATACTGGGTTATTATTTTTAGTTACCCGAGTTTAGTTAAATTAATAATGAATTATTAACCATTATCCACATAAAATTAAGTAGTATTATTAATTTAAGATAAATCATATATATATATATATATATATATATATTTCGGACTGGGCTTTAATTGGTCGAGTCTAATAAAATTCAAATTCGACTCACAATTTAATCAGGTCTAATATTTGAACTCAATTTCGTCCCAGTTCATTTTAGTGTAAGGCTCGGTTTATTATTTGTCGGGCCTTGTGGGTCGAGTTCGGGCAATTAAACTTAACCCTTTTGACAATCCTAATTAAACATGCATAATTAAGACTACAATTTGTTGTTTTCATACAACCATACTATTGTGTATACCAATTTAGGGATTTAGTGTATGCTTGACTGAGTCAAATGCCTTCGAGATTGTATATATAAAGAAAGTTAACAAAAGCCAGTAACGATAGCTTGATTTGCACCGGTCTCCGAAGGCTTAACCTTAATTTTATTGACCCGAATCACCGCAAAGGTTTTTCTTTGTTATTATTTGTAATTATTTGACAAAAAAAAAAAAAAAAAAACTTGTGTCATAACCTATTCATATTTTGTTAAGGATACTCTATCCTACTTTTTATTTTACTTTTTATCTCAAGGCCAAGATATCTCTACTAAAATTCATAATTATATTTAAAAAAAAAATCTTGTCTCTAATTCATTAAATAGTAGAATAGGAAATAGGATAAAAGATCTTTTATTCCCATATTTCTGAAGCATTGTGTTCTTTTTAACACAGGTAAAAGAATTGTGCATGATAACTCGTTCACCTAGAAGCATGCCTAGAAAATATCATGAATTTTTTTTTCAAATGAACCTCATTAACATAATTAATAATCTTGAAACCGAACTTTTTGCCCGAGTTAGGTAATCAAAGTACACATACAAACAGGAAATATATAATTACTTAGATACACAAATCAATTTGCAGAAGTAGCTAGTATATATGCATGTCGATCAATAAAATTATTTTCCGTTGTTTTCTTTTATTGTACAAATTAAACCAACATATATAATTGCTGAGTCTAGTGACTACAATTGCAAGATGAGCTGAATATGTTTAGCTAAGGATTGTTACGACTGCAGCGGCTGCCAGCACTGCAGGGTCTTGGATTTTGAGTTTGAGCCACGCAATTTGTATAACGAGTGCTGCTGCAAAAAATCTGTAATAATATGAACTTATTTTTTTGATCTATTGTTTGTATTTTTATTTACTTGATCAATTTCATTTATCAAATAAAGACTTATACACATCTAGCCAATACTTCTTTTCTAGATCGTCCATGGTGATCTAATTTGGTTTTCAAATAGATCATCCAGTGTGATCAAACTTATGCTAGCACGTTATAGTTCTTTTTAAATCAGCCAACGTGATCTAACTTTTGCTGAACAATAATTTTTTTGCGTTAGATCATCCAACATGATCTAACTTTTGCTGAACAGTAATTACTTTTAGATCATCCAACGTGATTGAGCATTTTCTTGTAAAATATTGGCTACTTAAAGCACTTTAGTGAGCGTCACACTTAATTTATGCGTCAATTTAAAGACTTAGAGCCATTTAATGTGTTTAACGAGCTTGTTCTTATTCGGTTGAACCATGTAATGCGTTTCGGCAAGTTGACCTTTACTATTCTAATCACGAGGAGCCTATTAGTAAAGGTTTAAAACTCATACAGTCATATACTTCATGAATCGTTGACAACTTCTCAAAAGTCGTAACCCTATGTGTATAAGAGACAGCCTCTATGAGTGGCACATTATTACCAGATTAAGTAATCATCCATTCAGTATGACGTTTCAATTTTAAAGAAATCGAAAAAAAGCATAATTTCAAATTGATGCTTTAAATTGCCTATAAGTACCCTTTTATCAAAAATCCAAGAACTTCCCCTTTTCTAATTTCCTCACATCAATTTTTTGTAGTGTCTTTTCTTCCTAATCGCAATTCTAGTCTCTTTTCTTTCCTGTATTTTTAAAACCTTCCAAACTTTTATCTTCTCTTTAAATGGCTATATTCATGGATGAACTTGAAACATTGGATCCCCATCAGTTTTGTGCCACTCATAGAGGAAGGTCAGGATTAGATTATTTCTTCTCCTTCCATGGAACCATGCTCTCCACCACCAAAGAATCAACCAACCACGACTGATATCAAGTCTGTTCTTCATGTGAATGATATTAACAAATTTAAATTTCTGTATAGCATTCCATAAACAGTGGCTATATGAATTCCGAATAAAGATGATTGTGCTCACAGTTTCCCTGATGGGTTGTTACTGTGTTCAAGGACCAATTGAGGGCCGGTCTTCGATTCCCTATGTGTGAAATCTTGTTGTCCCTATGTTCTTTCTTTGGGATTTGTTTTTCCCCAACTCATGCCAAATTCCAACAGAATCGTTATTGCATACTGTTTGATCTGCATAGTATGCAAATCTAAAATCTTTTTCACATGCTTTCAGATGTTTCTATAAGTTGGTACAGTGCAAAGAATTTGGTTTTTATTATTTCACTGGCCGAGTTAAAAAAGTAGTTATTGTTGCTGATATTCCAAGCTTAAATAAGAATTGAAAATATACTTTTTTTCTTTGTGGCTCAGGCTAATATGAACAAAATAAAGTAAAAATGATCATTCTTTAAGCATGATCTAATTCTTAATACCAACCCCATGAGGGAATTGGATGAAGAATTACTTGCTGGAGTAAATAAGCGGAATCAAGTAAGATTATCCATACACTTCAGTGGAAGAAATTCCACCATTAATCATAATTTACTGGTATGGGTTGTTGAGGATGCTATTCCTTCAAAAGGATTTAATGGAAGTAAGTGCTTTACTCAGAACATTAAGTGGTCTATATTTTGCTTAACTAACCCCTTTAACTTGTGAACAAAGGCCTTACTAAAGCCAATGATATTTGGTTCTTAAGGATGGCTGAGGGTGCTAGCTTAACTGTTCCAACTCCTGTTCAAATTGGGAATGCATTTCCATCGAGCAGTGAGGCAGCAAGAGGACCATCTAGCTTGGTAACAATGGCTCAAAAGGGAAAAACACTTGCTGCCAAGGCTCCAAAGAGGAAGAGATAGCAATAACTACAGAGTCTGAAAAACTTGATCCTACTATTCCTCCACTAGAAGCATTACAGCGTAAGAGAAGGGGTTCCTTAATTTCTTCATTCATTCCCACTGCTATTCTACTAATTCGAACTCCTTCTTCTGTTCTTACAGTTCCAGGTGGGTCTTTTTGCGCATGGTCTTATAAGTCTAAAGATTTTTACATTCCATGAAATAACAAAGTGGTTTTTTGGCATACAGCTCCAAGAGTTCGAAACTGGACTCCTGAAGAAGAATGGGTTGCTAATGGATCACAAGCCCTTCCTTGGATGACAAGATCAGTTTAACCAATCAAGGACGGAGAATGAGAGTTAGATAGAACCCTTATTTTTCAAGCCCCGTGGTCTTTGACTAGTGACCATTAACTATAAGGGTTAGCATGGTCGAGTCTCCAACAATTGGCTTGACAAAGCATTTTTATATAGAGACTAAGCATACACTGTTGATCTGTCTACTCAGCAATACCGATGCAACTCAGACATATTACACTGTAAGTTTTTTTTTTAACATGTTGCTAATCTGTCCCTTATAATTACTTTTTTCTACATTCAGTTAGGTAATGCAATGAGAGAAGAACATCAGTGTTGCCTAAAAGCAGAGAAGGAAGTCATTGAGTTGAGAAAGCGACTTCAAACTTTTGAGAAAAGACAACTGACGAGGCAATTCTGAAACAATAATTAGAAGAAAATGAGGCCGCTTTGGTTGAATCTCAGCAAAAACTTGAAGATAATCCTTCCGTGCTCATTTAGATGGAGAGTAAGGATATGGAAGAGCTCGATTAGCAGAAGAACTAGGTACGACAAATGGCCTAGAATCTGAGTTCGAAACAATAATGAGTTGAACAAGTGCAAATCTAAGCTCGAATAAATAAAGATCAGCCAAGCTTCTTCTTCCTCTTCTTTAAGCCCTTTAATTAATAATATAAATCAGTTTCTTGGGTCCTCGACTCTGAGGAAGGACGTAAAAATATTTTGCCAACAAGTAAGTGCCCTTGAGTATAATATTTTGCTAGTTGAAGCTTCTTCATTTTCTAAATATGACAAGTCAATAGATAGGGATTTGATCACCGAACTAGGTAGACTATTCCTTGAACTTCATACAGAAGAGAATGTATTTAAGGAAGTATTAGTAGACGAGGATTCTGAAGATGACGTATGTAGTTATGCAAGATAGACTTGTAATAGGAAATTTAGATATCTATGAAACATTTCAAATAATAGATTTTCTTCGTTGTATTTCTTTAAGTTAATTACATTCTACATAAACGAGGTACTACTTATCCATATTGATCAGTTAACTTATAATGTCCCATGGGAGAAGTTTCAATTCTTTGATAAGGATGAATATAGCCATCTTGCAGATCGAGTATCCAATTTCAGGAGGAATGATAGCTTTAGCTCCATAAACTAAACTGAAAGGTGTTTAGCCATGTGGTATTCGAGAAGTTGTTTAGCAAGACCACAAAACACTCGAGAGTTCATAAAACTAAGCTCTTTTTGCTCAGTCAAGACGTGTCTTGAATCCGACTAAAGGAGTTAGATTGGATAGTTCTACTTGACCATTAGCTTGTGGGTGAGCAATAGAGATGGTTTACATCCGAATTCTAAGTTCTCCACAAAATGGTCTTGGAAAGGTTTTCCCACGAACTGCAAGGTTTTCTCACTCCAAAGTTTCCAAAGATCTGATTTTCGATCAATGAAGAATCACTATTGATCTAAAGTCCTTGGGCTCCCAAATCTCGAGCTAACTTTATGCTTGTAATGATAGCATCATATTCTGCTTCATTATTAGTTGCTCGAACTCAAACCGAATGGCATAAGTAAGCTGATTTCTCTCGGGTGTCAAGATAACAATCTGTCAGATACCTATCCTGTTTCACAAGAAGATCCATCCACATGTAGTTCCCAAACTGAGTATTCCTCTTGCTTATATTCGATTTCTTCTTCGATGCACAGTAGCCCCTCTATTTTTTTTTGAAAAATTACTTTCTATAAGAAAATCAGTTAAAGCTTGTGCTTTGATTGCCGAACGTGGTTGAAACTTGAGATCATACTCAAGTAGCTCAATCAACCACTTGAGCATGTGCCCGAACACATCTGGTTTGGCCAAGACTATTTTTAGAGAAAAATTTGTATTGATGCCCACAATTTCATGACTTTAAAAGTTAGACTGAAGTTTCCGAGTTGGAACAACAAGAGAAAAGGCCAATTTTTCTATGTATGAATAATTCAGCTGTGTGTCCCTACAAAACTTTGCTAACAAAGTAGATCGGGCATTATACTTTGTCTCATTCAAATACAAGAACAACACTCACAACAGTACAAGTCTAGATAGATATAATGATAGGACTTCATTTTCTACTAGTGCTTTTAAACGAGGAAAGTTAGCCGAATATTATTTTAATTCCTCAAAATATTTGTTGACACTATTTAGCCCATTCAAAGTTTTTGGCTTTCTTGGTTGTCTAAAAGAAAGGAAGTCTTCGTTTTGCTGATTTGGATAAAAATCGATTGAGTTACCATTCGCCCAGTTAAACATTTTATCTCCTCTATTGAACTAGGAGGTTTCATGCCCATAATGGCTTGACCCTTCTTACAATTTGCTTTGATTCGTAGTTGAGACCTAATAAATCCCAAGAACTGGTCTCAAATGTACTCCAAAAGTACATTTTAGTGGATTGAGTCGAAGATTTACAAATCTCATATTTAAGAAACCTTCCTGAGATTAGAAAGGGTATCTTCATATATTTGACTTTTTATAACCATATCATCCACATAGACCTCTATATTTCATCCGATTTGTTGCTTGAACAACTTGTTGACCAATCGTTGATAAGTTGATCTACCATTTTTTAGGCCAAAGGGTATAATTTCATAACAATAAGGGCCTTTATATGTGTTAAAGGCAGTTTTTTCTCATCTTCTTTACTAAGGAAGATTTGATGATACCCTTTATATGTATCGAAAAGTGCCCAACCTGAAATTTGACAACGAATCAACAATTGTATTGATCCGAGCAAAGGGTAACTGCCTTTAAGACAGACTTTATTCAAATCAGTGCAATACACATATACTACTTTTTATCTGTCTTAAGCACAAGCACAAGATTTGAAAGCCAGGTTGGATGCAAAACTTCTCATATAATTCGCCAGCTCGTTCATCGGGGATCTTGCTCAAAAATTCTTTGCCAACAATAGGGATCTAATCAAGTTGGTCTTTCAAGATCTTTCTTCTAAGTGACATCACGTAACATTCCTGAGTTTCTAACTGATATTCCCAAATTTGACCTTCAGTTCCATTTCTGAGGGCAAATTTTATCCCTAGATGATAGACCGATGAGTTCGAAGAATTACAAACATATATAGAGAAGGTTGACCTAAGATCATTTTGTATGCTGAAGCTTTTCGGACAAGCATGAAATTTATCATTTCAGTTTAGGAATAGGGTATTTTCCCAAGAGTTAAAGGTAACGTCACTGATCCTTTTGCATTAATGGAATCTCCTGTGAATCCGACCAAAGTTTTGACTGGTTGGAGACATGCTCTTCACTTATCCCTATCATTTGCCAAACATGTCTAGATTAAATTATATCTATCGAGCTATCACTGTCGATAAAAACCTTATGTACTCAATAATTCCTAATTTTGACATGAATAATAATTGAATCTACATGGGGATATTGATCAGAAACAGGATCCTAATTTGTGAACCTAATATTCAAATGTGATCTAGATTTCTTGGATACGATTCCTCTAGAAGGAATTCATCGAGCATGCCGTTTCCTTTGATTGGTAGAGTCTGCACTGGTAGTTCCTCCAACTATGGTTTCAATAACTCCTACAACATCATTCACACATCTATTATCTCAGGCGAGATCTCACTGATTATTTGGTCGCATGTTTGGTGCCCGATAGTTCGGCTGATGAGGTAATGATCATCTTTAGTAGGTCATTTTTCATTACGTAAAAATTGTTCAGTAGCATGAATAATATATTCTTGTAGGTGCCCATTCTTGATAACTCTTTTAATTTTGATTTTAAGATCATTGCATTCATCAATATCATATCTATGATCTCCATGATAGGCGTAATATTTGGATCAATCTGTCAGATGATACTTTGAACGGATAGGAACTAGTAGTTAAAGAATTCCAATATGTTAAACCTGGTACAAGATCTCCTTTTAAGAAGCATTAAGAGGAGTAACATCTTCATCGGGCAGAATATGGATTCTTTTGAAGCATGGAGCTTCTGAAGCAACAGGAGGTCGAACATTTTGGGAATTGGATTCCTCATGACACTTTTTCTTATTTTGCTCTACAAGATGATCAAAAAGACGTTGATTCTTGTCTCGAGTTTCATTTAGATTCTCTCTTTGCTCAATTTGATTCTTCTTCCTTTACGTAATCATCTTCTCATTGGAGGAGCTCATCAAAAGTCATTGGTACAACTGAAGCAAGAATGGCATTAAATACTCTTGGCATGATTCCACTCATAAAGGTAGCAATGAGCAATATTTCATCAGCATTTTGGATGTGAACATCTTCGTCAATAAAATGACCAATGTATTGCTTAAGTGTCTTATCTTGTTGCTACCGAATGTTTAACAGATATGATGGTTCTCTTTGGATAGTTTTTTGACACATAAAATGGAAAAAGAATTTCTTTGGTAGATTAGTGAATGAGTCTGTTGAGTAATGAGAAAGTTCTTTAAACATTTGAGACAGTTCTCTTAACGTAGTTGCGAATAGCTTGCAAATTATAGCATCTAGATGTGTATAAGACTCTTGTAGCAGATAAGACATTAGTAACATGCCTCTGTTAGACAGTTGTGCCTTTATAAGTGTCCAGATTAGGCTATTTGAAATAAGGAGACCAGGGGTATCTGCTCTGCTTGGATGGCTAGCATGAACGGATCTTTATCCGTAGTGAGCATCTCGAAGGTAGGAGTTGCCTTTTTTCCTAAGAGTTTATGTACTTTTCATTCAAATTTTGCCATCAAATCATTATCTTTTTCATTCAAATCATCAACAGGTTGCAAGATAGGCTCAATTTTTCTCTCTGGGGACCTATCTGATCAAAAACATATCCTTCACGTCAAAGAATGGGAGACAAGATTAAAATATGATGATGATGGGAACTACTTGTTGTTTCTTCACCTGTAAGGCTTTGATTATGTTGATTCATGTTATGATGTTAGTTCTCAATAAAATCTTTAACAGACTTGAAAATTGTTCGTAAAGAATTCAAACATTTCTTTCATGAGGGGTATTGAATTTTGTTGATGATTTTTCATTTCTAGATTAAAAGTATCAAGTGGAATTGACTCCCTTCTTGATTTTAGTTTTTGTTTTGATTTCATTTTTTGTGAGAACGATTCTTCTGATGATTTTAACTCAAAGGTAAGAGAACCAATAGATATTTTGTATCGTTTCCTATAAAAGGCACCAATTGATACAGAAATTTGAATAGATAGGATAGAAAAAGCAATTTAGAGAGAGAAAGAGTGAGTAATATTTGATATTTTATTATAGCCAAGTGGCGCGTTGGGAATTCTCAATATTAGTGTAGTTTCTTTATTACCCACGTCCCCTTACAAATGAGAGTTAACCCTATTTATTGTGATTTTTTATGTGTTTGTCGATCCCTAAATTAGCTTATTTAACTCAGTTGCTCAATTATTCGAACAGTAGAAAATAATTTATTTACACAATTAGTCTATTTGACCTATTTATGTACGACTTACCATTGCTTGGAACTCTTCATACACAGAGAGTGGGTTGGACTAGAATTAGAATGGTACTGAAAATCATCAAAAGGAAATAAAAGATGAAGATAAGAGAAGAAAAGGCCCGCCTTATCATTTTGTAGAATTTTTATTATTATGCGTAGTAGTACTTTATGGTCAATGCTTGAATGAATAACTTAATTGCATGGATCTTTTATCTTAAACATACATGTCTCAATAGGGAAAAAGAGTTGATGTTAATTAAGTGGACCAAAAGAACGACTTGAGGGACTTGCATCGGTCTTTTGTGGCAGGCTACCTCCGTAGACCCCAAATTACACGCTTATTACTGAAACGATAGCAAATTCTTGTATAGATTGTGGCATATATACTGTAATCTCACGATATTAATAAATTTTATATGAATCTCACAGTTAAAATTTACATATTTTATAAGACAGTAGTACATGTACTGTAGTCTACATAAAATTTTGTCTCGAAAGAAATGAACTTACCAGTATCTTGACTTTGTTAAAAAAACGTTCTTTCCCTCAAATAAATTTTTAAAAAAATTAAGTTTTTTTCATAGTTCGAATTCTTTAACCAACATGGGATGGAACTTGTGCAATATATAAACCATGGAGGATGGATGTCGAATAAATGCCATCATCTGACATACATTTCGTGAAGCAAATAATCGTGTTAACCCTCTAAAAAGATGATTAGAGGATGATTAGAGGAGAATGAAAGAATAAATTTGATTAAATATTTAAAATTAAATAATTAATAATTAAATATAATTTAATTACGTGAACTATCTTTAATAAATAAATCTAAATTTATGACTTATAAATCATTTCCAAATTTTAAATAGACTAATGTACACGCATTATTAATGTTTTTTTTCCAAGAAAAGGACATAGTAGACTGGAAAATGTTGCCCATGTTGACCGCCAATACTTTGCTAGTCAAAGTAGATGCAGTGCATCGTTCACAACCGCAAATTAAAGGCTCTTTGTTATACAATTTAGAATGTGACATATATAAAGGGAGACGCAAAAAGCTCCATGATATATATTTCTAGTTTTTAGGTAGATTCTAAAATTATCGAACTGAAGAAAAATGGTTCGTAGCAGCCTCTGGTGCGGTTTTAATCGTGATATGGATCATTGTCCTCTTCCATTTGCTTGAAAGACATCAATTCCACCTTTGTCCCTTATCCTACTCTTCCCAAAAAGATGTTCCATTCCCATCGAAACTTGAAAGATATATACCAGGTTTAATCTAGATCTTATTAATTTATTCTCTTCATATCTTATGATAATTGCATTTTAATCTACTCTTTCTTTGTTGGGTTTTTTACTTCTTCTTTTTTCCTTGTTTGATCAACAGTGAAGATAGACCAGGCGACCCTAGAGGTCCACATCCGTAGGACTACATCCTGAATTGCAGAAAATGGGAAAAAAGAAGCTCTTATTTTCTTTGGGATCAAATTTTCTTAAGCATTTGCAAACTAAAAATGAAAGCTGGAAGTTGGCGTATTTTTTTTTTTTTTTTCATTTCAAAATTCTCAATGTAGACTAAACTGTTGTAAGTTTATCTGTTCACGGTTCAATTGTATATGAAGTCGATTGTATTCTCTTTCCTTTACAAGTAACAAAGTAAAAAAAATTTGTGATCCCGCTAATCCTTATCAATTAAGTTGTACCCAGGCTGTCTCTTATACACATCAGATGTGTATAAGAGACAGTAGAAGAACAAGCCGAAAATACAAACCCTCAAAAGGTAAAAAATTCTGGACAGGAAGTGGTGTTGCATGAAACATAACAAAAAACTCTTTTTAGTTTCTCTTGCACAATTATATGTATCTTATTCTGTGACGCCCCATCCCACATCTAAAGTGGGAGGAGATATTGTATTGTTTATAACACTTTGGGTTCTAAGCTACTTACAACTTGGTTTCAGCATATTGAATCCATTGTTTCTGTTCAAAAATTGTTAGGCTAGCCCAAGACCCGGGGTGTTACAGTTAGTATCAGGGCGAACCTCGTGTGGTCTCTGCACGGGGTGAGTATGTACGGGGTGAGATTGGGCAGTAGTAATGCTCAGTTGGAGTCAAGAGGCGAATATCGTGTGGTACGGGGTGAGATTGGGCCAGTAGTAATATTACAGTTGGTATCAGAGCGAATCTCGTGTGGTCTTTGCACGGGGTGAGACTCTCGTGTGGTCTCTGCACGGGGTAAGTATGTACGGGGTGAGATTGGGACAGTAGTATTGGGTCCTCGTGTAGTCTCTGCACGGGGTGAGCATGTACGGGGTGAGACTGGGCCAGTAGTATTAGGTTATGCTACGCAGTGTCTGTGATATTACAGTTGGTATCAGAGCGAATCTCGTGTGGTCTCTGCACGGGGTAAGTATGTACGGGGTGTGTGGTCTCTGCACGGGGTAAGTATGTACGGGGTGTGTGGTCTCTGCACTGGGTAAGTATGTACGGGGTGAGACTTGGGACCCAATACTACTGTCCCAATCTCACCCCGCTGTCTCTTGAGCACATCGGGGTGAGACTGGGCCAGTAGTATTAGGTTATGCTACGCAGTGTATGTGATATTATAGTTGGTATCAGAGCGAATCTCGTGCGGTCTCTGCACGGGGTAAGTCTGTACGGGGTAAGACTGAGCCAGTAGTATTGGGTCCTCGTGTAGTCTCTGCATGGGGTGAGTATGTACGGGGTGAGATTGGGCCAGTAGTATTGAGTTTATGCTACGTAGTGTATGTGATATGTTATTAGACCCCAACTTGGGCTCTTTGTGAGGACGCAAAGCCTTAAGGAGGGGCGAACCTCGTGTGGTCTCTGCACGGGGTGAGATTGGGTCAATAGTTTTGGGTCCTCGTGTGGTCTCTGCAAGGGGTGAAACTGGGCTAGTAGTATTGGGTTATGCTACGCAGTGTATGTGATATGTTATTAGACCCCAACTTGGGCTCTTTGTGAGGACGCAAAGCCTTAAGGAGGGGTGATTGTGACGCCTCGTCCCACATCTAAAGTGGAAAGGCACCTTGGGTTGTGGGTTACTTACAACTTGGTTTAAGCATTTTGATCACGTTGTTTCTGTTCAAAAGTTGTTGGGCCAACCCAAGACCTAGAATGTTACATATACCGTTAGATAATTAAAAAATAATAAAAATTCTATTTTTGAGTCATTTCAATGATTATGAGACTTGTACCGTATTGAAGAATAAGTAACTGAAACTTACTCACAATTTTCTATTAAACCAATTTTATCTGCCACTTTATGTTTAACTTTACAAACGAGAAATAATAATTTGACTATTAGAACTTTATGGAAACAAATTTTACTGTCTAAAACATAGGTTAGTAATTTGGCTAATTATTAAAGATCTATACAAAACTAATTTTACAACATTATTTAGAAATTCAGAACTCTCACCCTTATCATATAATTAGTATGGGAATACGTGTTTTGCACGTTTGGAAATACTAATTATTTGATTTTTATTTTTATGCATTACATAGTAAATCATGTTTAGACATGTTAATTGTTTTATTTTTTTAGTTCACTTTATTTTCTTCTAACTAATATAGAAGCACGTGCTTTGTACATTTGAAAATATTAGTTATTTGATTTTTATTACTATGCATTAAAAAATAAAGTATGTTTGGAGATACTACTTGATTTTTTTTAGTACACTTAATTTTTCACTTATATAATTTTTGTTTTAATGATTAACTAAATCAAAAAAAAATTTGTAATTCGTATAATTTTAAAAAAATATTTGCATATAGGTGATTTTTATACATTTTCTTTGGAAATACTTTGTTGAAAATAGAAGAGATTTTTTTAGTTTAATAGTTCAAACAATTTATAAAAGTTAAATAATTGTGTCTTGTGGATAATACATCTAATTTTTTAAATAGAAATCTATTTTCTTGATTGAAAATTATTGAAACATTCTACAATTAGTTCATGTGGTACTCCATTTAGACTTCAAAAATACGAAAGTTTAAATCACAAATGCAAGAATAATGTATGACAAGAAATATATTAAAAGCTATTATTATATCCATTTTGTAAGTTTAATAATCAAAGAGGGGAGTGTAGTTTCGAAAAATATAAACAATTTATATAGTTTATTGGAAGTCTTTATTCTCTTTAATTATTCCAAGTCTATCCAAAAATCTTTGGATTTATCAAGAACATTAGGATATTTGATTATTATTGAGACTATATGCTTCTTTTGGAACCAACTTGAAGATGAATCATTTATGTGCAAATAATAAATAGTAATTTCTAAGTTAAGAAATTAAATCTCTCTTAAATATATAGTTTACACAAGTATAAGAATTAGGAAGAATTGCAGTTTTGATCCCCAAATTATAGGGGTTGCCCAAAACTGGTCCCCAATCCATGCGAAATTACAATTTAAGTCCCCAAACTATTAATTTTGCGCGGAAATAGGAAAATAAAAGGAAAAGTACATTTTACTAATAATTTTGACATGTGCACTGCACATGGCTATTAACTCGAATTAAAAAAACAAAGTCAGCAATTACAACTAACCCAAAATGACCAAACTTAACCCGGATATGAAACAACCTGTCTCTTATACACATCTAGATGTGTATCAGATTAGTCGATGATAGCTCCCAAAGAAATAGCTTAAACCCTTAGTAAAATTGTATAAGAGACAGTACTAATCTAAGAGAATATAAGAAGTCTCACCCCGTACATGCTCACCCCTGTCTCTTATACACATCATTGACTTTGACAGCCCTAATACAGTTTATTGTACTAATCTAATCTTTAATTCTTATTTTCTAATTGTGTATAAGAGACTACAATAATTGAACTAAGGCTTTGAGATTAGTAATTTAGCACATGTTTAGGCACTAATTTTTTTATGTATTATGTGATTTTTTTAAATTATGCGTTAACTGTATTAGGGTTTAGGGCCCCCCATTTTAATATTATGATGTGGTCCCTTGTGGGTCATAGTGTTGATCACTTACTGCTAAAACATCCTTTCTTTAGGGAGATTTGAAATTGCATGATATTTCTTTATGCATTAATTTAGTATGAAAAATCAACATGTGGTTCAAGAAGGGAAACTGTATAATGTTAATGTGTTTCTGCGAGATTGGTCCCTAATGTATACAAACTGTGCAAAACTAGTTCCCATCATGTCAGTTGTCTAAATTTTATTTTGAATGCTTTTTGTTATTGCAGCTAACAATAGCACAGAGGTTAGCATGAGATGCTATCATTGGGGGAAAATGCAAACATGAACCAAGTGCAACATATGAGGGAAGGGAAATAACTGTATTCGATGAGGTAGAGCTTTATGGAATTAGCATATTTGAGTTGGATAGGATGGTGGAACAAGTTGGGGTATACGGGCACAAAAGGTACTATGTACTGATAGAAGATCATGGGTTTAGGAGCTTACACACTCTAGGGAATTGCAAGATCTGTGTCTTATACACATCTACATGTGTATAAGGACAGGTAAAACTGTACATTGAGGATAATTTCAAGGAAATCAATGCCTTGCAGTGGGATCAGATTTTGAGACTGATGATTCTGATGAAGATTACAATATATCAGAAGATGAAGATACCGGGAATGATGAAGATGATCATAATCTTGAAGGTGAAGATGGTAGGGGTAATGAAAATGATAGAGGTGGGAGTGATAAAGGTACTGGGGATGGGGGTACTAAAGACGGTGGGAATAGGAGCTAGAGATAGTGATTTTTCTAGGAAGGATTCAGATTATGTATAAGAGGAACATGATGATGAGGAAAATGAAGAGAATATAGATCATGAAGCTGAGTGGTTGGGTGTTGCAAAACAACGACAAATCATGGCTAAAAGAGCAAAGAAAACCAGGCTATTGAGATTAGAAGAAATGAAGATAGAGGATCAGATAGTGATGTAGACAACTCTAACAAGAATGATGCAGCAAATTCAGAGGCTGAATTTGAATCTTTACATGGATTAGATGAAAAGCAAGGGATGAAGTACCCTATGTTTGATCCGAAAGACATGGACAATCCCAATCTTAAAGTAGGCACGGTATTTAGTAGTTTCAGGGAGTTTAAAGCTGCTGTTAGGAGCTAGAACATCAAGAGAGGCAAGCCATTTAAATTTGTGAAGAGTGATAAGATTAGAGTCAGGGCTGGTTGTCTAAAGAAAGAGTGTGATTGGGAGATTTATGCCAGGAAAATGAAGGGGACTGGTATTATACAGGTCAGAACATTTCGTATGAAACATAAGTGTGGTTTCTCCCTGTATACCATAATAAGTGTGTGAAATCTATATGGGTAGCCAACAAATACAAGGTTGAGATCCGACTCAACACAAGGATTGATCTCCCAGTTTTAGAAGGAAAGTAATGAATAAAAATAAGTTTTCCTTGAGTAAGGATCAGGGGTATAGGGCAAAGAGATTAGCATTAAACATGATTCATAGGTCTGAAGAGGATCAGTACAATAAACTCAATGCCTACATTCATGAGGTAAAAAGATCCAATCCAGGCACAACTGTTGTGATAAATATGGTGGATGGGTACTGTGATACATCCACAAATAGGCTAAAATTTCAAAGGCTTTATATTGCTTTGCAACTAAGGGAAGGTTTTTTAGCTGGATGTAGGCCTTTGTTTGGACTAGATGGTACTATTCTAAAAGGTCCATCAGGAGGGATGCTACTTACAGCAGTTGGAATTGATCTTAACAATGGATTCTTCCCATTTGCTTATGCTACTTGTAGAGAGAAAACAAGGATTCATGCCAATCTAAGGGAAAGGCACTCATTAATGCATTGTGGGCTGCTGCCAAGGCCATTACTGTCTCTTATACACATATGGATGATACCCAAGAGACAACTGTTGGTGCTACATTTGGATATAGAGTTGCTGATGCTTTCAAGAGACTATATGATGCTCTTGAGACCTTGACCTGCTTTGCTCCAGCTAAAGACCCTGATTGGAAAGTATTGCTTTTGTTCAAGTATGACTGATGTTGGTAATTCATGGTCATAATTGGATTATTAAAGTGCCTATGGTTATAGGACTGATGTATGAATGTTATTATGGTTTGGAAATGAACATGTTTTGATGCTATATAGTATGGGTATCCTATTGTTGTTATATTGTCAGATTTGTTCTACAATTTTTGTGCCATTTTTTTTTTTTTTTTTGGGCTAAGTTAATGAATATGTCTGCAGAATAGGTTCACAATTTTGTCTATTTTTAGTTAAACTGGTCATTACTCTAGATATTTTTCATTTTGCCAAAGTTCATGCAATTTTATGCAAAACTAGTCCCTAATCTTAATGCATTTTAACAAAACAGGTCCCCAATCTAGGCAAATAGAACAACTAATTGCAGGTCCCCATTCAAACCATATTTTACAAAGTACAACAACAAAAAATCTTAAAGGGGCCACATCCTACATACATAAATTTCACATTCATCTTTTACAAGTCCTAATCCAACACCTAAACCCTAATTAATCTAGATAAATGTCATTTTGCCCCAACTACTGAACTAGGTACAAGTTCAGATGCAATGATCATTTCTAGCAAATCAACAACACAATTGACATAATAACAATCACAAAAATCAGACCTCTTTGTCTCGCAATTAAAATTTTAAGCCTTTCAATGTCAGCTTCCTTCTCATTTAATTTCCTCAGCAAACCAGGGATAATGACTCTTGATCTCTTGCACATGACTGGATCATACCACTCAAAAAATCCACAACCACGACCACTCTACAAAATCAAACATTATTTCTACACATTAAACCAATTTGAGCATTAAATTACATACTTGAAAAATTATTAGATCATACCTGCCACAAAGGGCATGAAAGAAATCTTCTTCTAGGGTTGTCATCCTTCCATGAAGTTACCAAATTTGCTTTACACCTGTATAAACACATCTTCTGTGATGTCATCATGAACTGATTTTGGGGAGTTTTCTGAGAACTTGACAACTTAGGGTTTAAGCTAATGTTTTGGGAGCTGTTCACGATTGATTGAGGTTAAAAAGGATTGGGTAAGTGAACAAACCGGTTATTCATATTTGGGTTGGGTTTGAAACTTTTGGGTTAATTGTAATAATTGCTGGCTTTTTTTTAAAAAAAAATTGGAGTCTATAGAAATCATGTGCGATGCACATGTCAAAAGTTGTTAGTAAAATGTACTTTTCCGTCTATTGTCCTATTTCCACTCAAAATTAATAGTTCGGGACTTAAACTGCAATTTCACATAGATTGGGGTCAGTTTTGGGCAACCCCTATTGCTTTTGCCCAAATCCTGTCTCTTATACACATCTAGATGTGTATAAGAGACAGCTATAATAGTTGATAGCTATGCAGGTATATGTTATTAATTTATTGATTAATTCATTGTGTTGCAACTATCAATCTGTTTAGTTGTAAATTGAAAGATATATATTTAATATTAAAAAATTTATTTGATAGAATAAATTAATAACATATAGCTGCAGTAGCTATCAACTATTATAGTAATAATTCAAAAGTAACAATAAAAATTTAGAATTTAGACGTTATTAGACAAAGTGCATTTTAATTAAATTTTAATTAGTAACTGAATTGACATCTCCATTTTTTAGTATGTAATTTATACAGTTATTAATAGTTATTAACAATAGATATTTACAAGTCCAAAAACAACAACAATAATTTTTTGTAGGAAGACAATAATTATCTATTAAAAATTTTAGACTAATATAATTTAGGAACTGATTTTGATTATAGGAAAAGCATGTAACTTAGACTAAATAAGTGCTAATTATTCGATGCATGAAAAGAAAACTAAAAACAAAGTAAGAATTGTAAAATAAGGATTATATTCTTTTAAGAAAAATAAAATAGGTGTTGATCACATTTTTAACCCCCTTTCCTAATCATCTAATCAATTTAAAAATAATAAAAAGGATAGATTCTACATTGTATTTGTTTTTAGTATTACCGCACATAAGCAAATTTTTTTTTCATATTTTAGACAATAAATCTTTTACATCATTACAAAGTCTATAAACAACATTAAGACAAAATAAATGGGATTGAAGGAAGCAAGGTGAATATGTTGTAAACATCTATCAAGGATCATGTCTCTATTAATTCAAGTTTAGATGTTCAACAAGCATTTATGCAATTTATGTCTTATTCATTTGTTTTTTGTTTTTTAATTTTGTATCAAGAATAGAAAAAGATTTTAGAATTATTCTCTTAAAAAAGTCCAAATATGTTATATATGATAAGTCCTACTTTTTTTATTTAAAGATAATTTTTACTATAATTTAATTTAATTCCCAATCCTAAAAAAATATTTTCATGCATGTATTATTTCTAGAAATTATCCTTAAAAAATAGATACTAGACGGAACTCTCTATTTTGTTCAAAAATTTTATTTTAAAAGTAAAGTAACCATTAAAATTAAAAATATATTTTAAAATTCTATACTTTTAAAAAGTTAATGATATTTTTTGTATTAGAATACAATTTACGTGGACTTTTATCACAACCGTGTCTCAATATGAAAATAAAGTTAATGGTAATTAAGTGGACCATAAGAAAAAACTTGAGAAACTTGCACGGTCATAAGTGGTTTCATTCCGTTGACCCATAAGAAAAGACTTGAGAGACTTGCACGGCTCTTTTGTGGCTTGCTGCCTCTGTCGATCCAAATTATAGCTTATTACGGAAAGAAAATAAATTCTTATGCGAATTGTGGCACATATATTATATCTCACAATATTAATAAGTCTCACATAAATTTTATGGTTAAGTCTCACTGTTAAAGTATAAATATTTTATATCGACCAACTAAGGAATTTTGGACTAATTATTAAGATTTATGAGTCATTTCAACACTCACATTTTTTATGAGATGATAATACCTATACTGTAAGATGATAGTACATGTACAGCAGTGCAGTCTACAGAAAATTTTGCCTTAAAAGATAAATTTGTGAATATCTTAATTGTGTTAAAATATGTTTTTATTTTTCAAATATATTTAAAAAAAATGAAAAAAAATTTCTTTCATGGATCAAATTTGTACACAATATGGGATTTGTGCGCAATATAACCCATGGAGAATGGATGTCGGACAAATCAACATCTAAAATACATTTTGTGAAGCAAATATTAAACTTGTGTTAACTCCCTAAGTAGATGATTATAGGATGATCCGAAGGGAATTTGTAACCCAACTATCAACTTAGGAAAATTCTACCTTCTATTTTAGAAAACTATTATCTTACATACTTCTACAGTACAATACTATATAGTTTTAAGAGTTTGTATTGTACAAACTTTCAAAATTAAGAAAATGATTCCTAAAAAGGATTGTAGATTTCCCCATTAACTTATTTATAGTTATTGCAAATATCCCCACCCACATTCCATCCCCCTTTCCTCTTCCCTTCCCTTTCCCTTTCCCTTTCCCTTTCCTCCCTCCTTAGCCTTGAAGAAATACAAAATCAAAATGTACAAAGTGACCTTACCCTTGATAGATAATTATAGTTTTGAGGTAGCTTAGCAAATCAGCATAGTTGGGTTACAAATTCCCTTCGTAAATCATCCTATTCATTTGGTGGAATGGTATTAATCTTGTTTTGGATCATAATCATCCCTCTTCCATTTATTTGAGACGTCAATGGCAGCTCGTCGTGTCGCTGTCCCTCCCCCTCCCGCCTATAGGTGACAATATGAAACCTGAACAAATTAAATATATATACTTAAGTGAATTTATTTATCTATTTAATCATTTTCTTATTAATTTATTTTCTTGATATCTTATGATCATTGCATTTTAATCTACACATCCTTTGTTGGATTTTGTTTTTTTGTTTTTTCTTGTTTCATCAACAGAGTACCTGCATCAAGGTCCCCTCGAGGTCCTCATCCGTAGGGAGATTTCTGCAAAGTGGGAAAAAAGCAGCTCTTATTTTTCTTCTTTAAGATCAAATTTTCTTGAGCATTTGCAAAATAAATATGAAAGCTAGAAGTTTTTGTATTTTTTTTATTCATTTCAAAACTCTCTATGTAAACCAATAATTTGTAAGTTTATCTGTTCACATTTCGATTGTATATGGAATCGAATGTATTCTCTTTTCTATGTACAACTTAATTGATAAGAATTGATGTATCACAATTTTATTTTATATTTTTAGCAAAAGATAGTCCATACAGCTAGTAGCAGAAAAAGTGGAAAATACAAAACCTCATTTCTCAAACGGTAACATAATAATTGAGAAGTGGTGTTACCTAAAACAAGACCAAAAAGATGAATTACATTTATCTCACATTCTTGTCTGATTAAAAAATAATATATTTCTCAATTATCTTTATAATTATGAGACTTATACTTGTATTTCGATTAAGCCAATTTTATTTTCCACTTTATGCCTAACTTTTCAAACAAAAAATAATGATTTGGCTATTAGAACTTCATCAGAAACAAATTTTACTTTTTAAAACATAGGTTAGTAGTTGGGATTACTAAAGACCTATACAAAACTAACTTCACAAAATCTCATTCTAGAAACTCAAAACTCATAAAATTACCGATATATAACTAGATTGTGAAAAGAAGAAGTAAAATCTAATCGAGTGTCTTAGATCAGAGATTGATAATTATGTTCTATAATTTAACCACGTAAAGTCACTTTAACAAGTGGTGTTGAATTTATAACTTTATAAATAATTTTACATCATATAATATGGGAAACAATATGAATTGCGAAGAGTACAACACAACTTTTTGTAATTACTAGCTAGTTTGTTTTAAAAATTAAAACATCTACCAGTTGCATTTGCACTTTGTTACAATGTACAAAGGGGAAAAAAAATAGTACAGAAAGAATTATAAGCTTTGATCTGATAAGATATTAATCCCTATTCTCATGAATGAATGAATGACTACTAAAATGGACTGACACTGTGAGCCAACTTTAACACGAACTCAGGTACCAGGCGTTTTCATGGTGGAGCACTTGCATCTCTAGCAAGCGCTTCCGAGTCTCCTGCATGAATTATGGCAACCAAATCTTCGAACATATCGTCTCTACCCCCTCTCATTGGGTCCTGATATTAAACAAGCCAACCAAAAATGAAAAACGATTGCATTGTGATGCATCAGGTCAGAAGAAAATGATCATAAATAACACGAAGATTTTTCATATAGTAGTTGCATATTACAAAAGGTAAAACATAGTTTTAGTAGCAGATGGTGCGAGGAAATGACAATTTTAACTAACCCGTGAATGCTAATTTGATTCAATAAAAGTTAATTAAGCCTTTGCAGAGTGAAAAAATATTGTCTAACTATGGTAACAGAAATTTGAAGAAATAAAGTAGTTAAACAACATCTGCAAGTACCTGAAGAAACAAGTCTGTGTGAACCTTTCCTTCATACAAAACTGATTCAGCTTTGACTCCAACATTTCGAAGAGTCTTATGCAAAACTCTTACTGCGAACAGGAAGATAGATTAGTATGATGAGTGCCATACATAAACCCACTCAATCATATTCTTCAAGCAGGTAAGCTGATATCGGCCCTTTTTGTTTGGGCAATAACTACTTCCGAAAACTGTACACGTATTTATAAACGAGCAAAAACAAGATCTGTTGCCACTTCCTGGATGAATGTGTAGCTTAGCATTCATAGTGAACGCAGTTCGGGAGAATTTCCTGTCAAACTTAAGAATTGTAAGTATTCAGAATCACAAGGAGCTTCTAAGGAGAAAATATGCTTCAAGTATCACATCTCTTATTTGGAAATCCCTCCTCTCCCCATTATTATTGGTTTTCGTATTTATGTCCATATCAGAATAATATTCTTATAGTGATTTTAAGTCAAATCATCATATTCTTATTTCTTAAAGAAAGATTGTAGAAAATGCTTATCCGTGATGTAGTGCTCAAAGCTAGAAATTTTGTTCTCTCTGTTTAAGAAAATACATTGCTGTGTTTGACAAAGATGATTATGCACACCAATTTTTGCTAAATTTAGCATACCGCTTAGTTCCATGATATAAAAGAAGCTTTTGGTCAAAGATTTATACCTAGAATCTGAGGGAATAGAATAGTCTCCAGTTCCGTGGAAAAGAATTATTGGTGGTAGGAGAGAAGTTGCATTTCTGATATTTGGGTCCTGCACCATGATTTCAGGAGAATATTGTCGCAGAGATTCTTCAATGCAGAATTATACTGAATAGGTCATGTAAACTATCAGTTTGATGAATAAGGCAACACAGGAAAGGCAATCACCAGTAATGCCGCCTACTTGAGAAGCAATGGAGTGAAACAGAACTAAATATATACCTTAGAAAAATTTTACGGTACAAACCTCTACTGTGGAAGTGATCAACCAGATTCAGAAGATTGTATCTGTCCAAAATTGTTGAATAGAGAGATTGTTTTAGTAAAAAGTTTCAATGTTGCAAAACAAGAATTACAAGCTAACTTAAGATTGTTTGCTAATGTTTAACTCACTAATTAGTCTTTTTTCAAGCAAATCAAATTAATTTGCTTAAGAGTCCACTAAAGGTTAGCTTTCTGTGCAAACTTCAGATTGTCAAATGCAACAACATAAAATAAACTTGTTACATGCTGTTACGCTGTAATTAACATGCGAACACCATAAACTAAGAGTCTGTCTCTATAGATCAAAGGAAAACACAGACTCAGCCTAATGCCACACCTTCATGCAATCAACATCCCATGAGTGATGTATTACAACCCTAAGTACTTTAAGTTTCACTTTTTGGAAAGGAAACGATCTTTTATAGCAAGAACAGACCATATATACATGTACCATACATCAAACAGCCTATGGAAGAACTAGGGTTGGAAAACAAATGATGATTTCCTAAATCCATCCACATTTAGGGCCAGCAACATTTCATGCCTAAGCTGCTGCCAAGGCTAAGTTTCATAAACTTATATCCTCAGTCTCTTTTTCTGACTAACATACTAACATTTTCAACTTATGACCAGTAGTTGTTAATTCTTGCAGAAAGCTGAAACCCATAAACTATACCTTCCCAAACACACATAGTGATCGGTTTTGCAGAAAAGAAATGTGAGCCAAATAAACTCATCATCACTCTTGTCCTTTCCCAATTGTTCTAATCAATTATTATGCTTGTTAACTGGAGACTCAATTCCTTAAGTTAAGGTTTTTGAGATGAACTTACCCTCCTGACAGCCGAAAATAAGCCTTAATTTGAGAGACACTCCAAGAAGTGCTTTCTCCTTCACCAGCCTCCTTGATTGCCTGTTCCAAAAGCGCACAAGCATCAATATGTGCACCAGCTGACTGTCCAATCAAGCAAATACTGCAAATACAATTAAATTAGAATCTATATGCCAAAACGTATGCATTTGAATTATTTGGATACAAGGAAAAAAAACGTATATGGAAGGTATATGGTTACCTGTCAGGATCACCTCCATATTCAGCAATCTTGTTGCAAACAAATGAGATACCTTGAGAAGCATCCTTGACCATATCAGCTATAGTTCCCTGGGGGAACTTTCTGCAATTAACAGTCAAGCATCAATGTACCTATAGCTTGTTAGTGCATATCCAAGTGATGAAAATGTCATAAGTGTGTTACCCACCTAAAGCTTTTAGTTTTATGCAAAGTATAGCATACAACAACTATTAAATGAGTGCATGGAGCTACAATTCAGTTAATGGTGATAAAAATAATGCAAAGAAATTCAGAATTCTAAGACATGTCAAAGTTCAATTTGCACTTGTACTTTTTTTTTTTTTGAGCAATCACCTACTAGGTGGGGGTAGTCTCGTTTTATTATTATTAAAAAAGAAAATGTACATGGAGACTAACATGAAGCTTAACTCTCCAGCAATAAGAGAATGAATTCAAAGACATACCCTTTGAATTATAGCATCTTATAAGATCTAGGATACTAACTTTCAGCAATTTTATGAAATGGGCACTTACATTTTAGAACTAAATTAGTGATTTGGAATACTAACATCCTCTAATTCTATGAATTTGTCTCTTACATATTGAACTAAATTAGAGAAAGGGGTTTGGAGGTCATCCTGATTTGCATTCTTTTGGCATATTGAGAGCCTCTTATTCTTTCTTTCTCTTTTAGAGGCGAGAATGTCCAGATTCGTGGATTGGGTGCACTTCCCGTGCCATTAGGAGATTCATTGTCTGAAAAGTAGCAAATTTCTTATACCAACACCTAGATGTGTATAAGAGACAGGAGATCTGGCTGATGTGGATAATTGAGCAATGTTCGCCTGGTAAGCTCCTTACATGGTGAATACTTACTTTTCTACAAATCAAAGAAGGCTTGAAGTTACTTACTGCTCGTAAATATCTAATTTCCTTGAAGTAGGCTTACCTGTGGCCATGAGGTCTTTCATGTTTTGACTTTGTTGGTGAGTCATACTAGGCTGGTTTGTTAGGGTGGGATTTCCTTTTGGGTTCCTGGTCAGCTCGTGTTCATTTGAAGGTTCACCTTTTGCCTTCTTTGACTTGTTTCAAAGCTGCTCTCGTAGTAATGAACTTACCTTTCGAATTTTGCATGGTTTCTTCCAGCTCATGCAAAGAGGGAGATGCGTTAGGACAATGAGATTCGTTATCTGAAAAATAGCATGGGAGTTCCTCCATAATTCGGGCATGAGAGATAGCAATGTCCAGATCATCTTTTGAATTTTGAATAGGTAAATCTATGACTAGATTTGGAGGTTTTGGATCATTCTTTGAAATGGTCAAATTAGCACCTTTTGAGGTAGTTAGGTCTTGACTTATCTCAATCATGTTTGAATTTTCCATCCCAACTTCTTTTCCATTTGAATTTTGAATGTCCTTCTTTTGTGGAGTTTCACTACCAGCCTCCACCACTTTGGAAAATGGTGGCCCAACCACTGGGAGGTGTTCTACCGTATTCCTATTGTGGGAGCTTCTATCCCCGATTTTTTCACTTGATTATTTGCCATGTTTGATGTAGCATTTAAAATTTGCATTGACTCATCTAGAATTTCCTTTGGAACACCTAAAGTCCCGACTTCTTGATTTTGAACTAGTTTCCAACAAGAAGATGGCTTGTTGAGTGATCATGTAGGAGCTTTACCTTTAGGAGAAAATGATTCAAGGTTTTTAGAGGGTTTAGTAATCCCCACTTTGCAATTGGCCATAATGATGACCTATTTTATGGCACTTTGTGTAGTAGGATGGGATGCCCTCATAGGTGATTTTTTGCCACTTTCCACCACCATCCACTCCTAACCATACTCTAGTTGGAAGAGTTACCAAAAGATCAATCTCCATGCAAACTTTTGCTGTGTTTAGGAGTGTGAAGTTTTCTGTAGCCAAATCTAGCTTGAGCGGAGTTCCCATAGCTTGAGCCAAACTGAAGATTGCATGATTAGTGAAGAAAATTGCTAGGAGACCTTCAAACGTGATCAAAATCGGAACTACTGAAGGCTCGATATCTGGCGTGTAGAGGGGTTGCCATTTGAGAACTCTCATGTAGAATCCATTAATAAACCAAGTGTTTTTAAACCAACAATGCAAATAATCCTCCTTCAAAGAAAATCTGATTAGAATGTATTTATGATCAAGAAAACCTACTGTGAAACTGCCCTTAAAGCCAATTGTATGAAAACTTTTATGCACGGTTTCTATATTTGGTTTGCCCCCCTAAACCTGTTAGAAAAATTTCTCATCAAAGTGAAATGGAAAAGGGCAACCAACTTTTTAACCTCTAGATCATAAAAAAATAATAATAATAATAATTGCTGGTTCTCCTTGAATGATTGCAACTCCTTCAAAGGAAGGACCGAGGAGTGTGGCTGCGACTTCACCTTGTTTTTTAGAACATCCGCAAAATAATGAGACTCCATGGCCAATCGGCCAAGAAGGAAGGAAAGTGATGAATTTAGTAAGAGAAAGCTTTAGAGAGAAGGAGGAGAGTCTTTTGTGTTATTTCAAAAACTGTATTTGCACTTGTACTTTTGTGTGAATAAAAGCAGGAAAAAAGGGAGAATATAATGCCAGATTAATAGTACATAATTTCAAATGGTACTAGTATTATCATGGTGCTTAATATATGATAAAGCTAACTACGTTAAAGCAACATTACACACCCAATTATCCGGGCACCACCAGTTTCAAAGGCAACAACTGGCTTGGGACCCTCAGTATTTTTTTTCTAGTTGAAGGATACGGACGGATGACGAATTTTGGGAGGATGAATAATTTAGTAAACTTTCAATAACAATTTCCTCAATTAAATAATAAGTCACTAACGTCTTTAAATAAGTATAAATTAATCTAAATTCTCACTAGATTTAACTTCTATATTTGGGTTATAATCACATACTAAATTAACTTCTAATCTAAGACACCAATGAACTAGGGAATAAATATCCCTTACACACTCAATTACTAAAGTTTAATATAATTAAAACTCCTAAATGAAGATGGGTTTGGTTTAATATGCCATTATAGTCTCCCTTAAACCAAGCTTCCATGAAATCTGGTCCGACACCATCTCGAACCACAATATCTATGTAAAATTCAATCGCTGTATAAATTGTGTGTAACTTGTAGCTGATCTTCTTGTTCCTTGTCTCCATCGCCCATGAACGAATTTTGTACTTCAAGTATAAGAAGAGAGCAATTCAATCTTCTGTTCCTTGATTGGATATTTACTAGGCCATGTTTTGTGTTGCTCTTTTCTTGTTTGAATATAACAAAGTATCTATACCAGGCTCCCCTCGAGATGCACATCCGTAGGTGATCTCTACATTGCAGAAATGGAAAAAAGAAGGTGTTAATTTTCTACTTTGTGATCAATTTTTCTTAAGCATTTGCTAACTAAAAATGAAAGTTAGAAATTTAATTGTGTATTGTTTTTATTCATATCAAAACTCTATGTGAACCAAAATGTTGCAAGTTTATCTGTTCACAGATGACTTGTATCTATATGAAACTGGAGTATGTTATCGATTATAAGTTATTAAGTTTGATTTTTGTGTTTTGTCAGTTTATATTTATTTATTTATTGTTTTTCAGTTAAAAATTATGTACATTTGTTTTTCATCAAATGTAACACTCTATCCTACTTCTGTTATATCTACAAGGAGGGTCGAACAGGGCCAATAAGGGACCAATGGGAGAGAACCGTCTTATAGATTGAACAATTGTACTACTCCACCCGTTGGATATAAGACAGAATTAAATCCTAGAAATTGTCTGGCCGGAAATAGAATTGTGTTTTGTAATTTATTAAGTTAAAAATATTAACTACATAGAAAGTTTGTGTGCTTCAATTGGCACTGTCATAGGGTATATTAGATGCCAATTTGGAGCAAATCTGAGTATATTAGAAGAATTAGAGGTTTAATACATTTGAAAAAAGAAATGTGACAGATTTACAAGGAAAAAATATAGAAAGAAAAAACAAGAGTATGAATGGAATTAAAGAAATATAGAAAGTACTAAATTCGATACTAAGCAGAAGTTTCTTAGAAAGTAATCATCTCAATACTTTTTTGTTTGGTAATATAAAATTTGGGACGAGGATATGTCATTCTATTGTTTTTTAAGGCAATGGTAAGCTATTTGTGTGATTATTACAAATCGCTCACCAAATAAAAGATTAAAGTAACAAGTTGAGATTTGAATTTTTTTAATAATTTGAACGCTCGCTTACAATCTACTATCAACCTTGTTAGCATAATGGCATGAACTCAATACTAAATATAGGGGTGTCAATTAGATTTTGTGAGTCAAAATTTATAAAGTTCAATTTCAGTTTACAAATTTATTTGGGTTTCAGGCATTAATCGGATCACCTCAAACTCCCAAATATGAAGTTCATACTTTAATCAGGCTGGCCTAAACTCACATTATTCAATAAAAATTTGTATAGTTTATTTGTTAAATTTTGTTTTTTTATACCCAGTCAACATAATATGCAATAGTATATAGACTTATGTCAGATGAAACAACTATAAACTATATCATTAAGTTACAATATTTCAATTAAATTGACTAATGATGTTGGGTTATTTTTTTTAGTTACTTGACTTAAGTTAATAGAATACTAGAATCCTTTACTATTATTCAAATAAAATTAAGCAGTATTATTTAATTTAGTTGGAAAAAATTTGTGTGTGCATCTTTATATATATTTGGGCCAGACTTGAATTAGGTCGAACATAATAAACTATTCAAATTTGACTCCAAATTTAATTGGGCTTAATATTTGAATCCAATCTCAATCCAATTCACTTTAATATAAAGTTCAATCCTTTATTAATTCATACAGACGAATCAAATTCGGGAGGAACTAGAATCCACCCAACCCATTGACAGTGTTAACTAAACATGCATGAATTAACAATACAATTTGTTGTTTTGGTACAACTAAAATATTATGGATACCAATTTAGTGCTTTAGTGTATGGTTGACTGAATCAAATGCCTTTGAGATTGTATAAAGAAAGTTAACAAAAGCAAGTGATGAAAGGTTAACTTGCACCGGCCTTCAAAGGCTAAACCTTAACTTTACCAACCCGAATCACCCGCAAAGGTTTTTTTGTTTTATTATTCGTAATTATTTGACAAAAAATATATATATATCTTGTGTCATACCCTACTCATATTTCATTAATGGTATTTTATTTCACTCTTTATCTCACTATTTAATAAACAGCAAAAATACCTCTAGACTAAAATTCATAATTATATTTAAAAGTAATTTTGACAGTTTATTAAGTATTGAAATTGGAAGTAAGATAAAAAAATATTTTACCCCATATTTCGAAAGCATTGTGCTCTTTTTAACAATGGTAAAAGAAATGTACATGGTAATCCGTTCACCCAGAAATTGCCTAGAGAATATCATGATTTTTTTTTTTTATTATTCAATTGAACCTCATTAACATAATTAATAATATTGAAACCGAACTTTTTGCAAGAGGTGCATTGCATAATCAAACTACACATACAAACAGAAATATATAATTAATTAGATACAAAAATCAACTTGCAGAAGTAGCTAGTGGATATGCATGTCGATCAATAAAATTCTTTCGTTCTTTTCTTTTATTGTACAAATTAAACCAACATATATAATTGCTGAGTCCAGTGACTACAACTAGTACTTGATAAGGTGAATATATTTAGTTTAGCTAAGGATTGTTACGACGGCAGCGGTTGTAAGCAGTGCAGGGTCCGTCCTCCTATTGATGTGCCAATTGCGCTAGGAGCAGAGCTTGAAGGACTTCCCCATACACCAATCTTTTGATCTGAACCTGCCAGAAGTACTTACAAACTATAGATTACAGAAATAATTAAAGTACTTAATTAATACTATATATAGTTATTGTATGGCTTGATCAGGTGCATGTGTGTATGTTGTGTACTATATATAGTTACCGTTGCGTTGAACTCTTCGTGCAGAGAGAGTGGGTTGGAGTAGTAGAATCAGAATGGTACTGGAAATCATCATAAGGCAATAGAACATGAAAATAGGAGGAGAAAATCCCTTCTTGCTTATCATTTTTTTAGCTGGGGGTCCCTCTTAAACTTGTAGGGGAGTACTTTATCTTTAGTATAGTGTTATAGTAGTACTCTATGCATGCTTGAATGAATAACTTAATTGCATGGGTCTTTTTATCTTAAACTTACTTCTCAATATGGAAAAAGAGTTGATGCTAATTAAGTAGACCACAAGTAGAGAGACTTGATGCTAATTAAGTAGACCACAGGAAAGACTTGAGAAATTACCAAGAAAAAACAAGAAAGACTTGAGAGACTTGCATGGGTCTTTTTGTGGCAAGCTACCTTTGTTGACCCCAAATTACACGCTTATTGTAGGATACATAATCCACCAAAAATAATTAATTAATCCACAAGATTGAAAAGAGATTGATGGCTGGAAACTGAAAACGGGATCCACGGCAATAACATAAAACAGAGCAACGGCTTAAAGACTAAAAGGTAGAGAAAGCTTTTTTAATTTTTGAATCAAACGCACATGGGCAACAAAACAAAATTTATTATTTCTTCAATTTAAAACTCACTCAAACCGAGACAATCCTCTATACAAGTTTTTTAACTTCTCCTTAGCAACCCACGGCAACAGCAATACTTACATATATATAAACAAAATTAGGGGATCATACAGCATTTGACGCGGTGACAAGATATATAAACATAAATGTCCAAAATGATAAGATTACATTAAAAATATACCAATGTATTTGTAATTTTGTATATATGGTTAATTAATTTTACTCTTTCTGTTTCCCAATAATTTATTTTAGATAGTGTTTGTATTTTGTATAACTTGCTACATAGTTGTTATTGTTGCTAAGAACTTGCAACATGTTGAGGAGAAGGAGGTGCATGTTATTTGAAAATTGGACAACATAGGTGGCTATCCAGAATAGTTAAACTATTTTCAGAGGTTACTTCTACAGCTCTATTATGATATCCAGATACATTCTTGGTTTGCATAACTCTCATCTATCTCACAAAGAAAGAAAAAGGAAACAATCAACTTGATGTTAAGGGTTTAATGTATGATAAGCCAAAATCTACCTCTTTAACAACTACTGCAAACTTTTCAGCAATCTCAGAAGTTCGAAAGTGACCGAATGAAACAAAGGGTACAGCAGCGTATTAACAAATTCTATTGTCAAACTCTTAGTCATCAGCATTTACACTTAATAGATCAGCATCGACTCATTTTTTATTATTGTTGAAATAATATGCATGGCAATATTGATCTGTTTGTAAAGTGAGATTTGCTATAAGTGATATTGTGTTCTATGTAGTAGAGAGTTTTAACATTTCGATTATCTTTATGAGTCTATTTAGAAGCTTGTCGAAATATGTTTGTACCGTCTTTGAGGAGTCTGGTTATTTGAATTTGCTTAGTACAAATTTTCTTCTAAGTTACAAGAGTTTTTTTATAATTGTATTCAATGAAAGCCATTTTTTCTACTCATAAGCAATGTTACGGTTCTTGAATTTTTCATAAATTTTCTTGCATTATAGCACGGATGTCAGCATAATTGATAGGGATACCTAAAAATGTGATTTCTCAAGAACAAACTTGTTGATTTTTCATATTAGACTGAAAATTTGTAATGCCATGAATACATCCTTTCAATCCCATTTGTTGCAAAGATTAACAATGCAAAAGAGTTAAGTGGCTATGGAATGAAGAGCAAAAGTTCTCCATAGTTGAAGGTTGTGATCAAGGATAAATTTGTTTCAGTTTTGTGCAAAGCTCCTCTTCTTAATGTCAATATTATAGTTTTTATTCCCAAGTTAACATAATAGATGGAATAATTTTTTCTTCCAAATTTGTATCCATGTATTTTGGGAATTCTTGTAAAAGAATGTTATTATGTTAGAAGGAAGATGAATGAGAATGTTTGTGCTATACTATTAAAGAGAAGTGCATATCATTTTGTATTTGTCATGTACGTAAAAATTTAATAAAAACACTGAAATGATGTCGAGTCATGTTTCAAAAACTTGTTTATAGATGATAATATCTTGCATTTTGAATCCTCTTCTATGATTAAGCCTGCAATATGAAGTTTTTTCTATTAATGTATGAATCTATCAAAATGAATGGTCTAAGATGTAAAAAGAATTTCCTTCAGTTGATGGTTAAGAACTTAGAGCATTGGTAGTGGAAGTGTCCATGGCATGTTTATATGCATTTGAACTTCTGAAAGGGAAGCTCTTGTATCATAAGTAGATTTTCCCCTATTTCTAAGCATAATGAGGGTTGATGGTTTGATCAAATTCTTAGTGTAGAATACTCTCCATCCATCTGTAAAATAGTTATTTTTAATGTTTACATGCCAAAGTTGTATTCCATGATAGCAAGTAACTCTTTGACCATCTTTGAAGTTGTTAGCTCTGTAAATTTCGGTAGGAACCTCCTGCAATGTATGTGTTAAGTCAGTAAATATTTTACATAAAAATGTGACAAATTTACGTCCAAAAGCAAACCTGTTTTTCTATGTTTGTACAGAATAAGACATAACACCATGGTTTCCCTCTGTTTAGTTTTTAGTCGTAACATTCTTGATTTCTATATTGATGGAAACATATGAATATAGTTGCAATGTATTGTTATGATTGAAGTTGAGAAGCGATTTATACCTATATTACTGACTGCTTTTGAATTTACATCGCCTATCATTTTATAAACATTGCTCAATTGATAAAGATAGTAATAAAGAAGGCTCACCCATAGTTGAAGAGCATTAGGTATTCCTCAAAAAGAGATCTTTTAAAGTAGTAGATGAACTTTTCTTTTGATGTTTTTCTATCAGTTGCTACACGTACTTTTGTATTTTCAAAAGTACATAGATAGTATCTAGTTCTGTTTCCTTTTTGGATCTTTATCCAATTCTTAAATGGATTTTTGGTTTCATTGTTTCTGCAGTTGAATATTGTTTGAATAGTTTCAACAATAAAAAGATATTACAGACCAAGAAGGTTGGTTCAGTTGTGAAACTGAAGAAGATTGTTTGGTCTTTACATAGAGGATGACTAGAAAAAAAACTGATAGATTGGAGATTTAATGAAAGTAGTTATGTTTAAATTGTAGTTGTTGGTTAAATTTAATCTAAAGCTGATAAAAAAGACATTGATGAAGCATTTAGAAATGACATGGATGAGATATGTTGTACGTAAATGCTACTATTCATTTAAAGCTGATTTAGTGACTGAATGATAGCTGATAAGAAACTCAATCCTTTAAAGCTTTAAATATATAAGTTTCAGTTAGTTAGTATTAGTTCAAAGCTAATGTTTTATTTGTTTCAAAAATACATGTACAAGTAAAACAACAGTCTGCAGATAATGAAGTTAACATTCCTGATTAATCATTTATAATTACATCAAAAGCAGTTTTATAGATTGAACTATGAGAATGGTCACTTAAAACATGAGCACAGCTATTGTTTTTTTGTGAGCATTCTCATATGGAATATAAATATCTATCTAAATAGAATTACTAATACATATGAAACATAAGTTTGCTGCACTATAAATGGTATATGTTTTTCCTTGAGCATTCTCATGTTAAGCAAACGCACAATCAAGATTACAACATTGCCCTGAAGTCAAACCCAAACAAAAGAGACAAATAAAATGTAGCTTCATATCCATTTCATAGTACTGACATATCAATATTAAACTAGTTTTGCTATCTTGGTAATTTTTGTTTCATCAGTATCTGACTCATCTTGACTTACACTCTTCAGTTGCTTCATATGCATTCTCTGCAACATTGAACTTGTTTTCGAGGCAAATTCTAACACTTCAAGAAGAACTTTCTTGTTCTATAGATTAAAAATTGTAGTTTCTAAATTAGTTAGTTTGTCTAATCATATATGTTTCATTAACAAAAACGTTATAAAGCTGATTTATATATACAAGTTCTTAGCAACAATGTTCAGACTTTGGTGTTATCAGCGAATTTTGTTGTATCAAAAGATCTACTTGTAAGCTTTTTCACAAATTTGTTCCCCTCAACTTCTTCAAAGTAGTAGTTGAGCATGTAGCGTTGGTAATTATTTGTTTCTCTTGGCTTTGATGGTCTTATTTGAGCTATGAAATTTTTTTGCTTTAGTTCTTCATGTAAATTTTGCAGTGGCAATTCTTTGTTCCGTAAAAAGGAAAGTTAGTGCCAATAAAGATAGCATAGTATTAAAGCATACAGCTTTAGCAGCACTATAGTCAACCCCCAATAATAACTTAAGTAAGTAATCAAGTTCTGTACTTATACAGGTATCTAGATGTCTATTATACACATCAAATTTTGCTGTAAACAGAACTGTAAAATACTAAATCTTGGTTTATCTCTTTACTTCTCATTGCAATGATTGCATGTGTACACAACTTATAACAGCTGTGCTGAGGTGGAGCGAAAGCATTTTTTACAAGCCATATACCAATACCTCTAAAAGATATGCTAAAAAGAGAACTGCACTCTCACCAAACAGCCTACACATTAACTTTAAATAGTACGAAGAATAATGTATGACGTACTTCTGTATCTGCATTTAAGAAAATAAAAAATGGGTAATTTTTGTACCTTCTATGCTGGCATAATATCAATTACTGAAATTATTTTCTGATTCTTTTGATAAAACATTTGATATGCACTTCTCGTTTAATAGCTGTCTCTTAATGACATCATCAAAGCATGTGTATTTCTGATTGCCTTGTCAATTAAAATATACACATAAGGCATTTCAGTGCTTGTTTAACTATAGATAGAACAAATAAAAGCTGTATATTTTTATAATCAATTCTTCAACTGTTTTGTTTCTTTTTTTAGTGGATCAATGAGATGTCTGAGTCAGCTTTTGTAGAAAATGCTATTCCTATAAGATTAATAGAATGCGTAAGAAGAGATTTATAAAGATGTGTGAAAGATTACAAAGACAAGTTTTATAGATGTTATTAAAATAAATACACACCATTGTAAGCGACAACTTTCAACCTACGGCAGATCACCACAGGATATTTGTTTAGCTAGTTAGTGAGCATCCGAGCCTCCCTAGTCCTCTCCGGTGAACTGGCTGCCTCAGTTTGATTCAGGGGTGCAGAGATTGAGGTGCAACCTCGGCACTCCCTGATGGGGTGTTGATGGTGGCGAATGAATATCTATCAGTCGCTTGTTGATGAAGAGGGCTGGTTTGAAGTGCCCGCACCGGTGGCGGGTGTGGTGGACACCAACCCCCTGAGGAATGCTCCAAGCTCTGCAGAAGGTGAAAGGTCAGAAAAATAATATAAAAAATATAACTGTAAAAAAAAAAGGGGGAGAGATAGAAGGAAAAGTAGGAAATAAGCAGGAAATGGTGATATTGACCTTGTTGAGGATCGTAGCTCGGGGGGATATCGTGGGTAGGAAATGGTCCTGCCCAGGCCAAAATATTGTTCAATAGGATGGCAGGTTGGTTGTTGAAGTTTATCCGAAGGTTGGATTTGACGAGCCTACAGGCATGAAGGGAGTCCGGGGGAGAGGCATTCTTAGTTTTTAAGTTTTCTTTTATAAGGTTCCATGGACCCCGGGGCATTGGAGGGTCAAGGTACCGGATGAAGAAAAATGACTTTTTCCAGTCATGGATTGATGATGGGTTACCCGAAGTGAGCAATTTGCCCGCAGTTCGGGGAGAGATGTAAAAAAATAGAGCCCTTTGTGGGGGATAATTTCAGCATCATCCTAAATGTGTCTAAGGAGATAAGATGTCGTGTAACCTACATAAGAAAGTGAAACCAACGATGACCCGAAGTGCGTTTGGGGTTAGTTGGGATATGCTAATATCCCAGTGGTTTGATAGGTTGACTAGGAGAGGGGCTATGGGAAGCCTCAGCCCTGCCTCGAGTTGTTCCTGGTAAATCGTTAGGTAACCAGGTAGGGGCAAATGGCCTTGGAGGGTCGGGAGTTTGATGTGCACGTTCTTGGGAAAACGGCACCGATCCCTAAGGATTTTGATATCCTCGGGGTCAAGGGAGTTCGAGATATTTTGGGTTTGAAGGTTGGGGTGGTCGTTTTGTGGAGGTTCGGAAAAGAGCGGATCGGGAGGAAAGTATAATGACGCTGCTGCCAGAAGCACTTCGTCGAAAAGATTTAACATCCTGTTGACGGCGTTTAAAGGGGAAGGAGGAACCGGTGTGCTAATAAGAGAAGTGGGAGTGAACGTCCGGTACCTACCGGCCATGATCTTTTGTTTTGAGGACGTGTGGGAGTTTTTAGAGTAAGCTCCTAGTGGTGTCCGGTGGTGGCGTAGAACGACGGACAAGAATCGGCAACGGTGAAATGGCAGCTGAACGGATGAAAAGCTATGTACTCTAGGGGATGAGAGTAAAGAAAAGGAGGGAGTGTAAGTCTCTGGAAAAATAGGGTAAAGGTAAGTAAGAAGAAGAAAAAAAGACTTGGGGATGAATGGGGGTATAAATAGGTGAGTTTCCTTCCAAAGTGTTCTGTGTCTTTATACAAAGTCGACGGATTTGTATATGAAAAAAAAGGCGGCTAGGCGGGAAAGGCGAGGCGTAATGGCGTGAAAAGCGAGGCGTTATGGCGTGATAAACAGGATATGGCGTAAAAATTGAGACGTGGTGACGGCAAGTAAAACGAGGCATTTTGCAGCAGAATCGGGGCGAATAATGTAGAGTAATAAATGCAAATTCAGTGCATGGGGACTTGATGAAAATACGTCACCCTTGAGAGTTAATGTTGTGGAATAACCCACCGAGCATCCAAGGGACATTACAATCTCGGGTCGGCAATGGTTACGAAAGTGCTCCGAAGTCTTCACCTGGGCTTGATACGATAGTTTTGGTTGTAATCCATTGGGGACTGTGAACAGTCGTTGTCGACTCCGCTCCTAACCGTGAGGCTCAGCACCAAGCCGAGGGGACTACTGATGATGTGGAATAATAACACATAGCGTAATTACCTAGATTGTTCTAGAAGTACCTACGTGGCCGCCTCATTAAGGGCAATTATGTACTTCAGCTTCAGCTAAACTAGTGAAGAGATAACCTTATGCCTCCTTATGTATTTTATAAATAAGGGCCTGGGGTGCTATTAAAAAAGGATCAGAATTCAGATAACTAAACACACTTCAGATATTCAGCTCTTCCACTTTCTCTCTCCTCCTAGAATCACATTCTAGCTTCTTCAATTTGGTTGACTCAAATTGTACCTAGTTCCTAGAAGGTTTAACATTCCCCACGAGCTCTGGACAATTTTTCTGAATATATAAATATGACGGACCTCTATGTTACTATTTTTTTGGATACATATGTTCATGTGTTTTTTTAGTGATTCAGACACTGGATATTCACTTTTACTTGCTTAGGACATTTAGATGAATATATTAAGAATTTAGATTAACTTCTACCTATTTAAAAGCAACTAACATTACACACCCAATTATCCAGTACCACCGATTACAAAGGCAACAACTGGCTTGGGACCCTCTGTATTTTTTCAAAAGCATATGGATGGACGAGGAATTTTGGGAGGACAAATAACTTAGTAAACTTTGACTAACGATTTCCTCCACTAGACAGAGCCGCTAATGCTTTTAAATAGGTAGAAGTTAATCTAAATTCTTATTGGATTCAACTACTACGCTTGGATTACAATCCCAGCTTCTAATCTAAGATACCAATGAATTAGGAATAAATTCCTTACAAACTTAATTACTAAAATCTAATTTAATTAAAACTCTTTAAATGAAGATGGGTTTGGTTTAATATGCCAATATAACATCCTTAAACCAAATCTTCATAAAATCTGGTTCAACACCATCTTGATCCACAATCTTTGTGCAAAATTCTGTTGCTATATAAATCGTGTACAACTTTAATTTGTAATTAGTCTTTTTCTTTCTTGTCTCCATCACTGCTACATCGTGTATACCCATTAGACCTGTCTCTTAAACACATTAAGACTAATATAAGAAACAGTTTACACGAATAAATATCTAATCAATTTTGCAGAAGATTGTTGATCTCTTGTTAGAATATAACAGAGTATCCATACCAGGTTCCCCTCGAGATGCACATCCGCAGGGTGATCTCTGCATTGCAGAAATGGAAAAAAGAAGGTGTTACTTTTTCTATTTTGTGATCAATTTTTCTTAAGCATTTGCTAACTAAAAATGTAAGTTAGAAATTTAATTGTGTTTTTTTTATTATTATTTATTTCAAAACTCTATGTGAACCAAAATGTTGCAAGTTTGGTTCACAGGTCTTCAAAGGCGTGTACTGGTCTTCCTCTCCCTCTTCTTTAAGCCTTTTAGTCAATAATATTAATCAGTTTCTTGGGTCCTCGACTCTGAGGGAGGATATAAAAACATTTTGCCAACAAGCAAGTGCCCTAGGGTTTAAAGAAGCCTTGGAAGAATGAGGACAAATGTTTCCTGATTATCCAGTTGAAGTTTCTTCCTTTTCTAAATATGACGAGTCAGTAGATAGAGATTTGATCACTGAACTAGGTAGACTATCCCTTGAACTTTGTACAGAAGAGAATGTGTTTAAGGAAGTATAAGTAGACATGGATTTGAGGATGATGTATATAGTTCAGCAAGCTAGACTTCTAATAGGAAATTTCTGTATCTTGAAACATTTCAAGTAATAGATCTTCTTTATATCAATTTCCTTTGTAGTATTTCTTTAAGTTAATTACATTCCACATTCGAGGTATTACTTATCCATATTGATCAATTAACTTATAATGCCCCATGGGATGAGTACTGTCCAATTATTTGATAAGGGTCTTCCCAATTAGCATCTAGTTTATGACTTCTATCTGCATGACTAACTTCATTTTTTCGTAATGTATCTTAGCCGAACAGCGAACCATAATACTTATTTATGCGTTGCATATAAGTTGCTTCTCGGATTGTAATAGCCAATCTTCATTTTTTTAGTAGGTCTAAATCAATCTTTCTAACTTCCTTATTATCAATATGAGCTAAGTTGGCAGTTCTTGTTGATCGAACTCCAATTTCGGAATGAATTATAGTTTCAGCTCCATAAACCAAACTAAAAGGTGTTTTTCCATATGGTGTCCGAAAAGTTGTTTAGTAAGACCACAAAATACTCAAGAGTTCCTCAACCCAAACTCCTTTTTTTCGGTTAAGACGTGTCTTGAGTCCTACTAAAAGAGTTCGATTGGATAGTTCTGCTTGACCCTTAGCTTGTGTGTGAGCAACCGAGATGTTATACATTCGAATTCCAAATTCTTCACAAAATGAGGATTGTCGGAAAGGTTTTCTCACTTCAAAGTTTCCAAAGATCTAATTTAGATCAATGAAGAATCACTATTAATCTTAAGTCCTTGGGCTCCCGAATCTCGAGCTAACTTTATACCTGTAATGACAGCCTTATATTCTACTTCATTACTAGTTGCGTGAAACTCAAACTGAATGGCATACGTAAGTTGATTTCTCTCGAGTGTCTAGATAACAATCCCAGATCCCGATCCTATTTCACAAGAAGATCAATCCTCATATAGTTCCCAAACTGAGTATTCCTCTTGCTTATACTCGACTTCTTCTTCGATGCACAGTAGCCCTTCTGCTTTTTTTAAAAAAGTACTTTCAATAAGAAAATCAGCTAGAACTTGTGCTTTGATTGCCAAATGTGGTTGAAACTTGAGATCATACTCAAGTAACTCAAATAACCACTTGAGCATATGTCCTAACACATCTGGCTCGGCCAAAACTATTTTTAGAGAAAATTTTCTGTTGACCAAAATTTCATGAGGACTTTATAAGTAAGGCTTTAGTTTCCGAGTAAAAATAACAAGAGAGAAGGACATTTTTTTCTATGTTTGAATAATTCAGCTCAGGTCCCTACAAAACTTTGCTAACAAAGTAGATCATGCATTATACTTTGTATCGTTCAAGTACAAGAACAACACTCACAGCAGTACAAGTGGCTGATAGATATAATGATAAGACTTCATTTTGTACTAGTGCTATCAGACAAGAAATGTTAGCCAACTATAGTTTTAATTCCTCAAAAGCTCGTTGAAACTATTTAGTCCATTCAAAGTTTTTGGCCTTCTTGGTCATCTAAAAGAAAGGTTGAAAATTTCGGCTCTGACTTGGATAGAAATCGATTGACTAAGTTATTTGCCCGATCAGACATTGTATCTCCTCTATTGAACTAGGAGGTTTTATATCTATAATGACTTGAACCTTCTAAGGATTTGCTTCGATTCCTTGTTGAGACATAGTGAATCCCAAGAACTTTCTCGAAAGCACTCCAAAAGTGCATTTTAGTGGATTGTGTTGAATATTTAAAAATCTCATAATTAAGAAACCTTCTCAAATCGGAAAGGATATCTTCATATATTCGACTCTTTACAACTATATCATCCACATAGACCTCTATATTTCATCCGATTTGTTGCTTGAACAGGTTTGTTGACCAATCATTAATATGTTGATCCTGTATTTTTTAGGCCAAATGGCATAATTTGATAACAACAAGTGACTTTATCTATGACGAAGGCAGCTTTTTCTCATCTTTTATACTAAGGAAGAATTGATGATACCCTTTATATGCATCTAAAAATTGTCCGACCTAAAATCCAACTAACGAATCAACAATTGTATTGATTTGAGGAAAAGGGTAACTGCCATTAGCACATGTTTTATTCAAATCAGTGTAATACACATGCCAATTTGTATCTGGCTTAGGTACAAGCACAGGATTTGAAAGCCAAGTCGGAATCAGAACTTCTTATATAATCTGAGTTACAAGTAGTTTAGATCGACCTCTATCTCTATACAAACTATGATCAGGCCTAAAAAGTCTATTCTTTTGTTTGACAGGCTTATAAGATGGGTCGATTCGTAACTTGTGTTCAATGATTTCACGTAGAATTCCAGGCATATTCACTGGTGACCAAGCAAAAAATTCTCAAAACTCATAGAGAAGTTGTAGCAGATTAGTCTTCAAGGTAGATGGCAAGACAGAGTAAATTCACAACTTTCTATTAGGATACTCAAGATCAAATGAGATTGCTTCTATTGGCAACTCGATAACTGATCATCTACTTTCGAAGTTTCAGTAGCTCATTTGTTGGGGATCTTGCTCGAAAATCCTTTGTCCTCAACAAGGATCCAAGCGAATTGGTCTTTCAAGATCTTTCTTTTGAGTGATATCATGTAACATTCTCGAACTTCTTACTAATATCCCCAAATCCGACCTTCAGTTCCTTCTCCGAGGAAATTTTTATCCATAGATGATAGACGGGTGGAAGAATTACAAAATAATATATAGAGAAGCTCGACCTAAGATCATGTTGTATGCTGAAACTTTTCAGACCAGCATGAAATTTATCATTTCAGTTCAAGAATAGGGTGTTTTCCCAAGAGTTAAGGGTAATGTCACTGATCCTTCTACATTAATAAAATCTCCTGTGAATCTGATCGGAGTTTTGACTAGTAGGATGTGCTCTTCACTTATCCCTATCTTTTTCCAAACATGCTACTAAATTATATCTACCGAGCTGTCACTGTCAATGAAAATCTTATGTACTCAATAATTCCTAATTTTAACATGAATAATAATTGACTCTGCATAGGAATATCGATCTGGAACATGATCCTAATAAGTGAAACTGATATTTAAATGTGATCTAGATTTCTTGGATACGATTCCTCGAGGAAGAATTCGACAAGCATATCGTTTCCTTTCATTGGTAGAGTCTGCACTAGTAGTGTCTCAGGAGAAATCTCACTGATTATTCTGTCGCATGTTTGGTGCCTGATAGTGCTCCCTGAGTGAGATAATCGATCTGTCTCTTATACAGGTCACTAGCTTATACACAAAAAAGTGTTAAGTAGACATGAAAAAATATTGCGCCCACACAACCATTCTTGATAGCTCTTTCAATTTCGATTCAAAGATTATTGCATCTGATCAATATCAGAGTCCATGATCTCCGTGATGGGCGCAATATTTGGATCAATCTGTCAAATAATACTTTGAACGGATATGAGCTAGTGGTTGAAGAATTCCAGTATATCTAACCTAGTACAAGATCCATTTTCGAGAAACGTTAGGAGTAGTAAAATCTTCATTGGGCAGAATATGGATTCTTTTGAAGCATGGAGCTTCTGAAGCGACCCGACTTAGTATAACTGGAGGTCAAACATTTTAGGAATTGGATTTGTCATCACATTCTTTCTTATTTTGTTAGGTAGGATGATTAGAAAGATGTTGATTCTTGTCCCGAGTTTCATTTAGTTCCCTCTTTGCTCGATTCGATTCTTCTCCCCTTATCTAATCATCTACTCATTGCAAGAACTCATCAAAAGTCATTGGTACAATTGAAGCAAGATCAGCATTAAATACCCTTGGCCTGATTCCACTCATAAAGGCAGCAATGAGTAATGTTTTATTGGCATTTCGGATATAACAACTTTGTCATTAAAATGACCACTTTATTGCTCAAGTGTCTTATCTTGTCGTTACTGAATGTTCAACAAATATGATGGTTCTATTTGGATAGTTTTTTTACTCATAAAATGGCGTAAGAACTTCTTTGCTAGATTAGTGAATGAATCTATTGAGCAATAAAGGAGTTCTTTAAACTATTTTTGGGCTGATTCTCTCAACATAGTTGTGAACAGCTTGCAAATTATAGTATCAGAGTAACTAAAGAGTCTTGTAACAAATGAGACATGAGCAATATGGTCTGTTAGTTCAATTGTACCTTTATAAGTGTCCAGATTAGGCTGTTTGAAATAAAGGGCTATCTGCTCTGCCTGGATGGCTAGAATGAACGAAGGAGTTTTTATCCGCAGTGACCATCTAGAAGGTAGGAGTTGCCTTTTTTCCAAAGAGTTTAGGCATTTTTTGTTCAATTTTTGCCATCAAATCATTATCTTTTTCATTCAAATCATCAACAGGTTGCAAGATAGACTCAATTTTTCTCTTTGGGTGAGGACCTATTTGAACAAAAACAGATTCTTCACGTCAAAGAATGGGAGAAAGGGCAAAAATATGATGATGATGGGAGGTGCTTGCTGTTTCTTCACTTGTAAGCCTTTGCTTATGTTGATTCATGTTATGATGTGAGCTCTCAACAAAATATTTAAAGGCTTGGAAATTGTTGGTAAAGAATTCAAACATTTCTTTCATGAGGGGTATTGAGTTTTGTTGATGATTTTCAATTTCTAGATTAAAAGTATCAAGTGGAATTGACACCCTTCTTCATTCTGGTTTTTGTTGTGATTTCGTTTTTTGTGAGAACAATTCTTCACGATTTTAGCTCAAAGGTAAGAGAATCAATAGATGATTTTGTATCGTTTCCCATAAACGGTGCCAATTGATACAAAAATTTGAATAGATAGGATAGAAAAAGTAATTTAGAGAGAGAAAGAGTGAGTAATATTTGATGTTTTATTATAGCCAAGTGGTGTGTTAGGAATTCTCAATATTAGTTTGCTTTCTTTATTTCCCACACCCCCTTATAAATAAGGGGTAACCCCTATTTATTGTGTTTTTTATACATGTTTGTCAATCTCTTGGTCAGCTTATTTAATTAAGTTGCTCAGTTATTCGAGCAGTAGAAAATAATTTATTTACACAATTGGTCTATTTGACATTTTTTTTTTGTCTAAACTATTGGTTGATTATCCAAACTACTTGCTCATCTTTGATCTCATTAAATAGTTCTGATTTCAGCCTGACACATGTTAGCTCTGTACACCTAGTCAATTTTGGTATCATCAGTTGTAATGTGCCGTAAGTTATAGCACTATTCCGGTCGGAACCACGGGTTTTGTTAGAAGTAGGAGAAAATCCACCGATTATGCTAATTTCCTCAGATGTGTATATGGCCGTACACTTATCATTCTATCTGAACCTGCCAAAAGTACGTACAACACTATAGATTATAATAATTAAATCACTTAATTAATATAGGAAAATTATGCAATCCCATTGAGAGAATCAATCATCTATTGTGCTTTAAGGACTTATATATAATACGATATCGTTTATTTTAAAAACTTGTACTTGTACAAATTTTTAAAACTAATAAGATAGTTCACTCATTGTAAATATAAAATTTCCGATTAATATATATTGTGTGGCTTGATCAGGTGTGTGTATGTTGTGTACTACTTACCATTGCTTGGAACTCTTCGTACACAGAGAGTAGGTTCGACTAGAATCAGAATGGTACTAGAAAACATCAAAAGGAAATAAAAGATACAGATCTAGAAGAAAAGGCCCGCCTTATCATTCTGTGGAATTTTTATTAATATGGTAGTAGTACTTTATGGTTAATGCTTGAATGAATAACTGCTATAATTGCGTGGATCTTTTATCTTAAACATACATGTCTCAATATGGAAAAAGAGTTGATGTTAATTAAGTGGACCAAAAGAAAGACTTGAGGGACTTGCATCGGTCTTTTGTGGCAAGATACCTCCGTTGACTCCAAATTACACGCTTATTACTGAAAAACGACAGCGAATTCTTGTATAGATTGTGACATATATATTATGATCTCACAGTATTAATAAATTTTATATGAATCTTACAGTTAAAATTTACATATTTTATAAGACGATAATACATATATTGCAGTCTACATAAAATTTTGTCTTCAAAGAAATGAACTTATCAATATCTTGACTTTGTAAAAACAATGTTCTTTCCCCCAAATAAATTTAAAAAAATAAAGTTTTTTTTTTTCATAGTTCAAATTTGTCTGACACAACATGGGATGGAACTTGTGCACAATATAAACAAAGAAATGAACTTCTCAATATCTTGACTTTGTTAAAACAATGTTCTTTCCCTCAAATATACAATTAAAAAAAAATTAAAGTTTTTTTTTCATGGTTCAGATTTGTCTAACACAACATGGGATGGAACTTGAGCGCAATATAAACCATGGAGAATGGATGTAGAATAAATCAGCATCTAACTTACATTTCGTGAAGCAAATAATTGTGTTAATCCTCTAAACAGACCATTAGAGGATGATTATAGGAGAATGAAGGAATAAAATCCGATTAAATATATAAAATTAAATAATTAATAATTAAATATAATTCAATTATATGGATTATCTTTGTCAAATAATTCTAAATTTATGACTTATAAATTATTTTCCAAATTTTAAATAGATTAATGTACATGTGTTATTAATGGTTTTTTTCCAAGAAAAAGACATAGTAGACTCGAAAATGTTGCCCACGTTGACCGCCAATACTGTGCTAGTCAAAGTAGATGTGGTGCATAGTTCACAACTGCAAATTAAAGGCTCTTCGTTATGAAATTGAGAATGTGACATATATATAGGGAGACGCAAAGCAAAGCTCCATGATATATAATTCTAGTTTTTAGGTAGCTTCGAAAATTATCAAACTGAAGAAAAATGGTTCGTAGAGCAGCCTCTGGTGCGGTTTTAATCGTGATATGGATCATTGTCCTCTTCCATTTGCTCGAAACATCAATTGCACTTCTTGTGCTTGATCATTTTCCTGATTACTCCTGTTACAGGTGACAACGAAACTTGAAATATATATATATTAATCTTTTTTCTTATTAATTTATTTTCGTGATATCTTATGATAATTGCATTTTAATCTACTCTTCTTTGTTGGATTTTTTACCTTCTTTTTTTTCTTGTTTGATCAACAGTGAATGCAAACCAGACGACCCTAGAGGTCCATAATCCGTAGGACGATTCCTTATTGCAAAAATGGGAAAAAAGAAGCTCTTAATTTTCTTTGGGATCAAATATTCTTAAGCATTTGCAAACTAAAAATGAAGGCTGGAAGTTAGTGTTTTTTTTTTTTTTTTTTTCATTTCAAAACTCTCTATTTAAACTAAACTGTTGTAAGTTTATCTGTTCCTGGTTCAATTATACATGAAGTCGATTGTATTCTCTTTCCTGGTTACAACTTAATTGATAAGGATTAGCGGATCACAATTTTTTTTTTTTTTTTTTTTTTGGGAGCAAAAGATAGTCCATACATTAAATAGTAGCAGTACAGCTAATAGAAGAACAAGCCGAAAATACAAACCCTCAAAAAGTATCTGGACAGGAAGTGGAGATGCATGAAACATAACAGAAAACTCTTGCTAGTTTAAGAGCACAATTATAGGTATCTTATATAGTTAGATAATTAAAAAATAATAAAAATTATATTTTTGAGTCATTTTAATAATTATGAGACTTGTATCGGATTGAAGAGTAGGTAACTGAAACTTACATTTTCTATTAAACCAATTTTATTTGGCACTTTATGACAACTTTTTACAAATGAAAAATAATAATTTGACTATTAGAACTTTATGAAAACAAATTTTACTTTCTAAAATCTTATAGGTTAATAATTTGGCTAATCATTAAAGATCTATACAAAACTAATTTTACAAACCATTCTTTAGAAATTCAGAACTCTCACTCTTATCGTATAATTAGTATGGGAATATGTGTTTTGCACATTTAGAAATACTAATTATTTGATTTTTATTTTTATGAATTACATAGTAAAGAATGTTTAGAAATGCTAATTATTTGATGAATGAAAAGGAAACTAAAAACAAAGTAAGAATTGCGAAATAAGGATTATGTTATTTTAAGAAAAATAAAATAGGTATGGATCACATTTTTAACCCCTTTTCTTACTCATCTATTCAGTTTAACCATATTAAAAAAGATAGATTCTATATTATATTTGTTTTTAGTATTACTAACATAAGAATTTTTTTTTCATATTTTAGACAACAAATCTTTTGCATCATTACAAAATCTATAAACAACATTAAGACAAAATAAATGGTATTGGAGAAAGCAAGGTGAATATGTTGACAGTATCTTTGAATCGATAATGTCTTTATTAATTCAAGTTTAGATGTTCTTGTAGCTTTTATGCAATTTATGTCTTATTCTTTTGTTTTTTTTTCTTTTTATATTAAAAACAGAAAAAATATTTTAGAATTATTCTCTTAAAAAAAAATCCAAAAATGTTATATGTGATAAGTTCTACTTTTTTTAGTTTAAAGATAATTCTTAAGATTTAATTCCTAATCCTAAAAAATTATTATCTTAGTTGTATTATTTCTAGCAATCATCCTTGAATAATGGATACTAGATGAAAGTCTCTGTTATGTACGAAAATCTTATTCTAATAGTAAAATAATCATTAATATTGAAAATATATTTTAAAATTATATACTTTAAAAAGTAAATGATATTTTTTGTATTAGAATATAGTTTACATGGGTCTTTTATTTTAATCGTGTCTCAATATGGAAGGAAATAGAGTTAATGGTAATTAAGTGGACCAGAAGAAAAGACTTGAGAGACTTGCATGGGTCTTTTGTGGCTTGCGCCTCTGTTGACCCAGAAGAAAAGACTTGAGAGACTTGCTTGCTGCCTCTGTCGACCCCAAATTGTACGCATATTACTGAAAGAAAACAAATTTTCGTGTGATTTGTGGCGCTTACACTATATCTCACAATATTATGCGTCTCACATAAGTTTCACGGTTAAATTTTATTATTAAAATATAAATATTTCACATCGATTAATCAAAATTTTTTAAATCAATTATTAAAATTTACGAGTCACTTCACTCATTTTTAACACTCATATCATCTATGAAATGATAGTATATATACTCTAAGATGATAGTACATGTACCAGAGTACAGTCTACAGAAGATAAACTTGTTTATCTTTTTTTTTTGTTTTAAAAAAATTTCCTTTCACGGATCAATTTGTATGACACAATATGGGATGGGACTAGTGCGCAATATTACCAATGGAGAATGGATGTCGGATAAATCAACATCTAAAATGCATTTTGTGAAGCAAATATTTGTGTTAACCCCCCAACAAGTAGACGATTACAGGATGATTCGAAGGGAATTTGAACCCCAACTATTAACTTATTTGTAGTCGTTGCAATTTCAGTTATTGCAAATACCCCCGCCACATTCCCTCTTTTCCTTCCCCTCTCCCTTCTCCCGCAAAAAAATACAAAGTGTACAGGGGTGATTAAGTTATTGATGCATCACTACATTTATTTATGAAGACAAATAATTAATAATTAAATATAATTTTATCACGTAAAACAAATAATTATAAATTTATAACTTTATAAATTATTTTCTAAATTTTAAATAAACTACTGGCCACGGATTATTTTTTCCAAGAAACAGACATAGTAGACTGGAAAATTTTGCCGCGTTGACGACCCAGTCAAATTTTTTTATTTTTTTCATTTGCTAGTCAAAAAGTTGATGTGCTGCATGGTTCACAACCGCAAATTAAAGGCTCTTTGTTACGAAATTGAGAATGTGACATATATAAAGGGAGACGCAAAAAGCTCCATGATACATACGTCAAAAAGCTTAGCAAATCAGCAAACTGAAGAAAAGAAATGGTTCGTAGAGCAGCCTTTAAATTTGGTGGGATCTTAATCTTGTTTTGGATCATCATCATCATCCTCTTCTATTTGTTTGAGACGTCAATGGCAGCTCGTTCCTATAGGTGACAATACGAAACTAGAACAATATATATATATTTATGTGAATTTATTTGTATATTTAATCTTCTTTCTTATTAATTTATTTTCTTGATATCTTATGATGACTGCATTTTAATCTACACATCCTTTTTTGGATTTTTTGAAAATTGTTTTCTTTTTCTTGTTTGATCAACAGAGAACCAATACCAATCTCTCCTCCAGGTCCACATACGTAGGGCGATTTCTGCGTTGCAAAAAATTGGGGGGGGAGGAAGCTCATATTTTTCTTCTTTGGGATCAAGTTTTCTTGAGCATTTGCAAACTAAAAATGAAAGCCAGAAGTTTTTGTATTTTTCTATTCATTGCAAACTTTCTATATAAACCAATAATTTGTAAGTTTATCTGTTCACATTTCGATTGTATATGGAATCGCATGTATTCTCTTTCCTAAGTACAACTTAATTCATAACAATTAATGGATCACAATTTTATTTTTTTATTTTTAGTAAAAGATAGTCCATACATTAAATAGTAGGAGACTAGGAGTACAGCTATTAGAAGAACAAGTCGAAAATACAAACCCTCATTCCTCAAAAGTCTCTTATACACATCTGATGTGTATAAAGACAACCAACAAAAAACTCTTTGTCCTGCATAATTATATATCTTATATCGTTAAATAATTAAAAATAATATAATTTTCAATTATCTTAACAATTATGAGACTTACACTTGCTTGTTGTTCGATTAACCAATTTTATCTACCACTTTATGCCTAACTTTTCAAAAAAAATAATAATAATTTGACTATTAGAACGTTATCAGAATCAAATTTTACTTTTTAAAACAAAGGTTAGTAATTTGGATTATTAATATACAAATCTTCTAACGTCACAAAGAATCATTCTAGAAACTCAGAAGATCATAAAATTACACATATATAACTAGATCGTGAAAAGAAGAAACAAAATCTAATCGAATATCTTAAATCAGAGGTTGAAATTTACTATAATTTAACCACATAATGTGACTTTAATAAGTGGTGTTGAATTTAGTAAATCATTTTCCATCATATAATATGGGAAACAATATGAATAGCGAAGAGTACAGCACAACTATTTGTAATTACTAGCCAGCTTATTTTAAAAATTAAAACATCTACCAGTTGCATTTGCTCTTTGTTACAATGTACAAAGGAAAAAAAAAAATAGTACAGAAAGAATTATAAGCTTTGATCTGATAAGATATTAATCCCTATTCTCATGAATGAATGACTACTAAAATGGACTGACACTGTGAGCCAACTTTAACATGAACTCAGGTACTAGGCGTTTTCTTGGTGGAGCACTTGCATCTCTAGCAAGCGCTTCTGAGTCTCCTGCATGAATTAGTGGCAACCAAATCTTCGAACATATCGTCTCTACCCCCTCTCATTGGGTCCTGATATTAAACAAGCCAACCAAAAATGAAAAAGGATTCCATTGTGATGCATCAGCAGAAGAAAGTGATCATAAATAACACGAGGATTTTTCATATAGTAGTTGCATATTACAAAAGGTAAAACATAGTTTTAGTAGCAGATGGTGCGAGGAAATGACAATTTTAACTAACCCGTGAATGCTAATTTGATTCAATAAAAGTTAATTAAGCCTTTGCAGAGTGAAAAAATATTGTCTAAATATGGTAACAGAAATAAAGTAGTTAAACAACATCTGCAAGTACCTGAAGAAACAGGTCTGTGTGAGTCTTTCCTTCATATAAAACTGATTCAGCTTTGACTCCAACATTTCGAAGAGTCTCTGCAAAACTCTTACTGCGAATAGGAAGATAGATTAGTATGATGAGTGCCATACATAAATCCACTCAATCATATTCATCAAGCAGGTTAGCTGAGATTTATATTATTGGTGGTAGGAGAGAAGCTGCATTTCTGATGTTTGGGTCCTGCACCATGGCTTCAGGAGAATATCGTCGCAGAGATTCTTCCCCATGCATTATACTGAATAGGTCATGTAAACTATCAGTTTGATGAAAAAGGCAATACAGGAAAGGCAGTCACCAGTAATGCTGCCTAATTGAGAAGCAATGGAGCGAAACAGAGCTAAATATATACCTTTGAAAAATTTTACGGTACAAACCTCTACTGTGGAAGCGATCAACCAGATTCAGAAGATTGTATCTGTCCAGAAGTGGTGAATAGAGAAATTGACTTAGTAGAATGTTTCAATTTTGCAAAACAAGAATTACAAGCCAACGCAAGATTATTTGCTAATATTTAACTCACTAATTAGTCTTTTTTTTAAGCAAATCAAATTGATTTAGTAGAATGTTTCTGTAATTAACTGTCAAGCATCAATGTACCAATAGCTAGTTAGTGCATATCCAAGTGATGAAAACGTCAACTCATAAGTGTGATACCCACCTAAAGCTTTTAGTTTTATGCAAAGTATAGCATACAACAATTAAATGAGTGCATGGGGCAACAATTCAGTTAATAGTACAAAAATAATGCAAAGAAATTAGGAATTCTCATACATGTGAAAGTTCAATTTGCACTTGTACTTTTGTGTGAATAAAGCAGGAAAAACAGAGAATATAATGCCAGATTAATGGTACATAATTTCAAATGGTACTAGTATTATCATGGTGCTTAACATATGATAAGCTAACTAAATAATAGCATCCAGCTTACATAAGCCTGAAAATAAGGGTGTAATGTTGAAATCCAATCTAGTAACTAAAGTGCTATCTGTTCAAGAAAACAATTTTACAAAGCCCGGTCCCTGTTAGTGAATGTAGGTTATAATATAATTAAAATGATATACAAAATTTTTCCATAAATTATAATTTTGTAAATAGGGTGATGAGATTGTCACTGACTACTATAAATTTGCAGAATTGGCATCTCTCACATAGTACATATTTAAGCTTAAGTTGTTAGAGAGAAGTGATTTGCTTATTTACATACCTTCAGACAACATTTGTTATGCCACCTATAGACAATTAAATTTGGTTAAGCATGTTAGAGTATTGCTAGTTCACCAGAAGGGCTTATGGAGTAGAAGAAGGGAGTCTATTTTTTCTTCTTGTTTCTTGTCGAATAACAAATAAGCACAAAGATAACCATCAAATGTTGAGTAGAAACTTGCAATGGTACGATTATGGTGTTTCTGATCAATTGTTGCTTATGATACAAACTTGCTACCATCTTTTTTCACTTGTTGGTGGGCCTAGAGGTCACCCAACACCTGTGATGTAAGCTTTTCTGCATGATGCTTGCTAAATATTTTAAAAGATTGTGAAAAACAAATTCACAATAGCAGATATTTAAATTATTTAACAAAATATCCAGTTCTCTATTTTGTGAAATAAGCAGAATAGCATGTGTCAAGTATGTATCCACTATGCTTGGATTGGTTTGAATAAATACCTGTAATCTATGAACGCCACTATAACATATCTTTCTGATAACAAATACCTTTAAAGAGAGCCCCAAGCTTTATATCTGCAATAAACAGCAACTGCTTAGAACTGTAAAGACTAAAGAGAATGAAAGGGATAACCAATGCATTAATACGAAACCTATGTGTGGAGAGATCTACTTATTTTTGGATGTTCAAGATTCCAATCCAAAGAAGACAAAAGCTTCAACATTTGGTTGACTCAAATTGTACCTAGTTCCTAGAAGTTTAGCATTCCCCACGAACTCTGGACAATTTATCTGAATATATAAATATGACGGACCTCTATGTTACTTCCTCATTTTTTGGATACATATGTTCATGTGTTTTATTTAATGATTCAGACACTGGATATTCACTTTTCTTGCTTAGGACATTTAATGAGCATCCTCTAAAATATAAATTAACCAACAAAAAAGAAACTAACATTACACACCCAATTATCCAGGTGAATACCACCAGTTACAAAGGCAACAACTGGCTCGGGAGTTTGCAATTAGGGGCGGTACGACCAATTAAATTAATTTAATTCCTCTGAAGGCAATTGTGGATGCTAAGGACAATTAGCTACACATAATTTCTTAGAAGGCAATTGTGGGCATTGAGGCCAGTAAATTTAATTTTGTGCCTCCGAAGGCAATTACGTTTACTATTAATTAATATAACTTTAAGCCTCGCAAAGAAACTCTAGGGAGTACTCATAACAATTTAAAATAAGTGCTTTAGAATGTAATTGTGGCAATAAGGACAATTAATTTAATATTGTGCTTCGGAAAGCAATAGTGGGCACTAAGGCCAATCATTTTATTTTAATGCCTTACTGTGCGTTAGATTCGATGTCTCTTAATTTTATTTAGTCAATCCTTAAAATTGTGTCTGTGAAGGTCAAATATTTAAATTTAATTTCTTTGGGAGATACTAATTATGTAGTAGGAGTTATTAAAACCATAAGTTGGAAGAACTACCAGTGCAGACTCTACCAATGAAAGGAAATGATATGCTCGACGAATTCTTCCAATGAATATCAGTTTCACTGATCAAGATCCTGTTCCAGATCGATATCCCCATACAGAGTCAATTATTATTCATGTCAAAATTAGGAATTATTGAGTACATAAGGTATTCATTGACAGTGATAGCTCAGTAGATATAATTTATTAGCATGCTTGGGAAAAGATAGAGATAAGTGAAGAGCACATCCGACCAGTCAAAACTACGGTCAGATTCATAGGAGATTCTATTAATGCAGAAGAATCAGTGACATTACCCTTAACTCTTGGGAAAACACCCTATTCTTGAACTAAAATGATAAATTTCATGCTAGTCCAAAAAGTTTCAGCATGCAACATGATCTTAGGTTGAGCTTCTGTATGTATTTTTATAATTCTTCTATCCTTCTATCATCTAGGAATAAAATTTGCCTCAGAAAGGGAATTGAAGGTCATATTTGGGGTATTCTTAGTAAGAATTTTGGGAATGTTACATGATGTCACTCAGAAGAAAGATCTTGAAAGACCAATTCACTTGGATCCTTGTTGAGGACAAAGGATTTTTGAGCAAGATTCCCAATGAACAAGCTACTGAAACTCAGGAAGCAGATGATCAGTTATCGAGTTGCCAATTGAAGAAATCTCATTTGATCTCGAGTATCTTGATAGAAAGTTGTGAATTGACTCCGTCTCGCCATCTATCGAGAAGACAGATCTGCTACAACTTCTCTATGAGTTCTGAGAAATTTTCCCTTGGTCACCAGTGAATATGCCTAGAATACTATGTGAAATCATTGAACACAAGTTAGGAATCGACCCATCTCATAAGCCTGTGAAACAAAAGAACAGACTTTTTAGGCCTGAACATAGTTGGGTCATAGAGATAGAGGTCGATAAACTACTTGTAGCTCGGATTATATGAGAAGATCTGTATCCAACTTAACTTTCAAATCCTGTACTTATACCGAAGCCAGATACAAATTGGCATATGTGTATTACACTGAATTGAATAAAACATGTCCTAATGGCAGTTACCCTTTTTCTCGAATCAATTCAATTGTTGATTTGTTAATTGGATTTCAAGTCGGACATTTTTAAGATGCATATAAAAGGTATCACCAAATCTTCCTTAGTAAATAAGATGAGAAAAAACTGCCTTCATCATAGATAAAGACACTTGTTGTTATCAAATTATGCCCTTTAGCCTAAAAATACTAGATCAACTTATCAATGATTGGTCAACAAGTTGTTCAAGCAACAAATCGGATGAAATATGGATGTCTATGTGGATGATATGGTTGTAAAGAGTCGAATATATGAATATACCCTTTCTGATTTGAGAAAGGCTTTCTTAATTATGAGATTTGTAAATCTTCGACTCAATCCACTAAAATGCACTTTTGGAGTGCCTTCGAGAAAGTTCTTGGGATTCATTATGTCTCAACGACGAATCAAAACAAATCCTTAGAAGGTTCAAGCTATTAAAAGCAGAAATCAGACATGAAACCTCCTAGTTCAATAGAAGAGATACAATGTCTGGTCGGGCGAATGGTTACTCAATTGATTTCTATCCAAATTAGTAGAATGAGAACTTCTTTTCTTTTAGATGACCAAGAAGGCCAAAAACTTTGAATGGACTAAACAGTGTGAACAAGCTTTTGAGGAATTAAAACAATAGGCTTACATTCCACGTCTGACAACACTAGTACAAAATGAAGTCCTATCATTATATCTATCAGCCACTTGTACTGCTGTGAGTGTTGTTCTTGTATTTGAACGAGACAAAGTATAATGCCCGATCTACTTTATTAGCAAAGTTTTGCAGGGACCCGAGTTGAATTATTCAAACATAGAAAAGTGGCCTTCTCTCATAGCTCGAAAACTAAAACCTTAATTTTAAAGTCATGAAATTTTGGTCAATACAAAATTTTCTCTAAAAATAGTCTTGGGCAAACCAGATGTGTCAGGATAAATGCTCAAGTCGTTGATTGAGCTACTTGAGTTTGATCTCAAGTTTCAACCACGTTCGGCAATCAAAACACAAGCTCTAGCTGATTTTCTTATTGAAAGTACTTTCTCAAAAAAAGCAGAAAGGCTATTGTGCTTCGAAGAAGAAGTCGAGTACAAGCAAGAGGAATACTCAGTTTGGGAACTACATGAGGATTGATCTTCTTGTGAAACAAGATTGGGATCTGGGATCGTTATCTAGATACTCGAGAGAAATCATCTTACTTATGCCATTCGGTTTGAATTCCGAGCAACTAATAATGAAGAAGAATATGAGACTGTCATTATAGGTATTTGTTAGCTCGAGATTCAGATGAGCCCAAGAGACTTAAAATTAATAATGATTCATCATTGATCATAAATATAATCTTTGGAAACTTTGAAGTGAGAAAACGTTTCAGTTCGTGGGAAAACCTTTCCGACCATTTGTTGAAGAATTTAGAATTCAGATGTATAACATCTCTGTTGCTCACACACAAGCAAAATGGTCAAGCAGAACTATCCAACAACATCTAACTCTTTTAGTAGGACTCAGGACACGTCTTGATCGAGCAAAAGGAGTTTGGGTTAAGGAACTCCCTAGTGTTTTGTGGTCTTACTAAACAACTTTTATAAGACACCATCTGGAGTAACACCTTTCAGTTGGGTTAATGGATCTGAAACTGTCATTCCTCCTGAAATTGGAGTTTGATCAGCAATAACTGCCAACTTAGCTCATATTGACGTAAGGAAGTTAGAAAGATTGATTTGGACCTACTAGAAGAACGAAGATTAGCTGTTACAATTCGAAAAGCAACTTATAAGCAACGCATAAATAAGTACTATGATTCGCTATTCGGCTAAGATATTTCCATCCAAGAGACCTTGTATTACGAAAAAATGAAGTTAATCGTCCAAATAGAAATCATAAACTAGATGCTAATTGGGAAGATCCTTATCAAATAATTGAAACTCATCCCATGGGGCATTATAAGTTAATTGATTAGTATGGATAAGTAATAACTCGAATGTGGAATTATGTAATTAACTGAAAGAAATACTACAAAGGAAATTGATATAAAGAAGATCTATTACTTGAAATGTTTCAAGATACAAAAATTTCCTATTACAAGTCTAGCTTGTTGAACTATATACATTGTCCTCAAAATCCTCATCTACTAATACTTTTTTAAATACATTATCTTATGTACGAAGTTCAAGAAATAGTCTAGCTAGTTCAGTGATCAAATCTCTATCTACCGACTCGACTCGTCATATTTAGATAAGGAAGAAACTTCAACTGGATGATTAGGATACATTTGTTTGACTTCTTCCAAGGCTTCTTTAAACCCTAGAGCACTTGCTTGTTGGCAAAATATTTTTGTATCCTCCCTCAGAGTAAAAGACCCAAGAAACTGATTAATATTATTAACTAAAAGGCTCAAAGAAAAGGAAAGAGGAAGACCGGTACAAGTCTTTGAAGATCCGTACAAGTCAACCTTTCATTACTTGCTTTTGTTAACTTTCTATATATAATCACGAGAGAGGTATTTGACTCAGTCAAGCATACACTAAAACCTTACATTGGTATCCACAATAGTATGGTTGTACTTAAACAATAAGTTGTATTCTTAATCCATGCAAGTTTAGTTAGGATTGTTAATAGGTCAGGTTAGCACGAGCTTGACCCGTAGGGCTCAACAAATAATGGATTGAGCCTTACATTGAAATGAACTGGGCTGAAATTGGGTCTGAATATTAGGCCCAATTAAATTGTTAGTCGAGTTTGAATTTTATTAGATTCAGTCTAATTAAAACTTGGCCCGAATATGTATACATATATATATATATCTACATATATATATATATATATAGATATATATATATATATATATGTATATATATATATATATATTATATATATATATATATATGTAGATATACACTAATTTATCATAAATTAAATAATACTATTTAATTTTATGTGGATAATGATTAATGATTCTAGTATTTAATTAATTTAACTGAACTCGGGTAACTAAAAATAATAGGTATCATCCAATATCATTAGTCAATTTAGTTAAAATGTTATAGATCAATGATATAGTTAATAGTCGTTTATTGACATAAGTAGTGCATACTATTCTATATTATGTTGAATGGATGTAAAAAATAAAATTTTAGCAAATAAAATATGAAAATTTGTATTCGATAATATGAGTGGGCCATCCCGATTAAAATTCGAAAGTCGAATAATTTTATGAGTCGAGTATGAGTTTCGCATTTGTGAGCTTGAGGTGGCTCGATTAAGACGCGAAAGTCAAATAAATTTGTCAGTCGAAATTTGTTCTCATTGCAAAGTCCTACTCACGAAATCTAACTGACACCTTATGTTTAGTATTGAGTTCATAGATGTGTATATCAACAAGGTTGCGGTAGATGGCAACCAAGCATTTAAATTATTAAAAAATTCAAATCTCGACTTGTTATTTTTAATTTTTTATTTGGTGGAAGATTTATAAAAATTGCACAAATAACTTATTATTGTCTTAAAAAAATAGAATAATATACCCTCATCCTAAACTTTATATTACCAAACAAAAAATATATATTGAGATGATTACTTTCCAAGGAACTTCTGTTTAGTATCGAATTCATTACTTTCTATATTTCTTTAATTCCATATCATACTCTTGTTTTTTCTTTCTATATTTTTTCCTTATTTATTTTCCTTGTAAATCTGTCACATTTCTTTTTTTTCAAATGTGTTAAAACTCTAATTCGTCTAATATACCTAGATTTGCTCCAAATTGGCATCTAATATACCATATGACAGTGCCAATTGAAGCACTCAAACTTTCTATTTAGTTAATATTGTTAACTTAATAAATTACAAAACAAAATTCTATTTCCTGCCAGTCAATTTCTAGGATTTAATCCTGTCTTAAATCCAACGGGTGGAGTAATACAATTGTTTAGTCTATGAGAAAGTTCTCTCCCATTGGTCCCCTATGGGCGCCGTCGGATCCTCCTTGCAGACATAACAGAAGTAGGATAGAATGTTACATTTATGATAAAAAAACAAATGTACATAATTTTTTTTTAAAAAAATAAATAAACAGAAACTGACAGAACACAATCTAAATCAAACTAAATAACTTATAATCGATATCTATTCAATTTTCATATATATATATATATATATATATATATATATATATATTATATGTATGTATGCACACAAGTGACCAGTGAACAAAATTTGCAACATTTTGGTTCACATAGAGTTTTGAAATGAATTAAAAAAAAAACACAATTAAATTTCTAACTTACATTTTTAGTTAGCGAGTACTTAAGAAAAATTTATCACAAAGTAGAAAAAAACAGCCTCTTTTTTCCATTTCTGCAATGCAGAGATCAATCTGCGGATGTGCATCTCGAGGGGAGCCTGGTATGGATACTCTGTTATATTCAAACAAGAAAAGAACAACACAAAACACTAATAAATATCTAATCAAGGAAGAGAAGATTGAATTGATCTCTTCTTATACTTGAAGTACAAGGTTCGTCTACCAGTGATGTAAGAAGACAAGAAAGAAGAAGACTAATTACAAATTGAAGTTGTACACGGTTTATATAGCAACAGAAATTTGCACAAAGAATGTGCTTCAAGATGCCGTTAAACCGGATTTTATGGAGACTTAGTTTAAGGAGGTTATATTGACATATTAAACTAAACACATCTTTATTTAGGAGTTTTAATTAAATTAGATTTTAGTAATTGCGTTTGTAAGAGATTTATTCCTAGTTCATTGGTGTCTTAGATTAGAAGATGGGATTGTAATCCAAGCGTAGTACAGTAAGGATTTAGATTAACTTCTATTTAAAAGTATTAGCGGCTCTGTCTAGTGGAGGAAATCGTTAGTCAAAGTTTACCAAGTTATTTTTCCTACCAAAATTCCGTCCATATCCTTCAGAAAAAATACTGAGGGGGGAGATCTCACTGATTATTCAGTCACATGTTTGGTGCCTGATAATTCAGCTGAGGAGGTAATCGATCATCCCTAGTAGGTCATTTTTCGTTATGCAAAAACTTGTTCAGTAGCATGATATCTATATTCCTATAGGTGACCTATTCTTGATAACTCTTTCAATTTTGATTTTAAGATCACTGCCTTCATCAATATCATATCCATGATCTCCATAATTGGTGCAATATTTGGATCAATCTGTCATATAATACTTTGAACAGATAGGAGCTGGTGGTCAAAGAATTCTAGTATATCTGACCTGATACCAGATCTCTTTTCGAGAAGCATTAAGAGGAGTAAAATCTTCATCGGGCAAAATATGGATTCTTTTGAAGCATGGAGCTTCTGATGCAATCCGACTTACTATAACAGGAGATCAAACATTTTAGGCTGCCTGGATTCCTATGACATTTTTTCTTAATTTGTATAAGAGAGGACAATCAAAAAGACGTTGATTCTTGTATCAAGTTTCATTTAGTTCCCTCTTTACTTGATTTGATTCTTCTCCACTTATCTAATCATCTGCTCATTTCAAGAACTCATCAAAAGTCATTGGTACAATTGAAGCAAGATACGGCATTAAATACCCTTGGCTCTGATTCCACTCATAAAGTGTACAATGACTTCATATGTTATATATGGCATTTCGGATGTGGACAACTTCATCATTAAAATGACCAATGTTTTGCTTAAATGTCTTATCTTGTCGCTGCTAAATGTTCAACAGATATGATGGTTCTATTTGGATAGTTTTTTTACTCATAAAATGGCATAAGAACTTCTTTGCTAAATTAGTGAATGAATCTACTGAGCAATAAGGGAGTTCTTTAAACTATTTTTGGGCTGATTCTCTCAACATAGTTACGAACAACTTGTAAATTATAGCATCATAGTAACTAAAGTCTCTTGTAATAGATGAGACATGACCAATGTGGTTTGTTAGATTAGTTGTGCCTTTATAAGTGTCCATATTAGGCTACTTGAAATAAGGGGCTATCTGCTCTGCCTAGATGGCTAGAATAAACGGATCTTTATCCACAGTGACCATCTGGAAGGTAGGAGTTGCCTTTTTTCCTATCGAGTTTAGGCATTTTTTGTTCAACTTTTGCCATCAAATCGTTATCTTTTTCATTCAAATCATCAACGGGTTGCAAGATAGGCTCAATTTTTCTCTTTGGGTGAGGACCTATTCGATCAAAAATAAATTCATCACGTCGAAGAAGGAGAGACAAGGCTAAAATATGATGATGATGGGAAGTGCTTGCTGTTTCTTCACCTGTAAGCCTTTGATTATGTTGATTCATGTTATGATGTTGGTTCTCAACAAAATCTTTAAAGGCTTGGAAATTGTTGGTAAAGAATTCAAACATTTCTTTCATGAGGGATATTGAGTTTTGTTGATGATTTTCCAGTTTTAGATTAAAAGAATCAAGTGGAATTGACTCCCTTCTTGATTCTAGTTTTGTTGTGACTTCGTTTTTTGTGAGAACGATTCTTCATGATTTTAGCTCAAAGGTAAGAGAATCAATAGATATTTTGTATCGTTTCCCATAAACGGTGCCAATTGATAGAAAAATTGAATAGAATAGCATAGAAAAAGTAATTTAGAGAGAGAAAGAGTGAGTAATATTTGGTGTTTTATTATAGCCAAGTGGCGTGTTGGGAATTCTCAATATTAGTTTGCTTTCTTTGTTTCCCACATCCCCTTACAAATGAGGGATAACCCCTATTTATTGTGATTTTTTATACATGTTTGTCGATCTCTAGGTTAGCTTATCTCACCCCGTACATACTTATTTGAGCAGTAGAAAATAATTTATTTACACAATTGGTCTATTTGACCTATTTTTTTGTCTGAACTATTATTTGAACTATTGGCTGATTATCCAATCGACTTGCTCATTTTTTATCTCATTAAGTAGAATGTCTCTGAGAAGGTCATTGTATACCTCACACGTGTTAGCTCTCTTGCACCTGGTCAGTTTTGGTATCATTAGTTGTAATGTGCCGTAAGTTATAGTCCTACTCCGGCCAGAACCACGAGTGGTAGAGTTAGAAGTAGGAGAACATCCACCAATTGTCCTAAGAGCAGAGCCTGAAGCATTGGACTTGGCCGTACACCAATCATTCTATTTGAACCTGTCAAAAGTACGTACAACTCTATAGATTATGTACATACTTAAATCACTTAATTAATATAGGAAAATTCTGCAATCCTATGGAGAGAATCAATCCATTGTGAATCAATCATCTATTGTGCTTTATGGACTTACATAATATGATATCATGTACTTTAAAAATTTGTATTATACAATTTTTTAAAACCAACAAGATAGTTCACTCAACGTAAATATAAAATTTCCCATTAATATATATTGTATGGCTTGATCAAGTGTGTGTATGTTGTGTACTACTTACCATTGCTTGGAACTCTTCGTGCACACAGAGAGTAGGTTGGACTAGAATTAGAATGGTACTAGAAATCATCAAAAGGAAATAAAAGATGAAGATAAGAAAAGAAAAGGCCCGCCTTATCATTTTGTAGAATTTTTATTATTATGGTAGTAGTACTTTATGGTCAATGCTTGAATGAATAACTTAATTGCATGGATAAACTTTTATCTTAAACATACATGTCTCAATAGGGAAAAAGAGTTGTTGTTAATTAGGTGGACCAAAAGAACGACTTGAGGGACTTGCATCGGTCTTTTGTGGCAGGCTACCTCCGTAGACTCCAAATTACACGCTTATTACTGAAACTACAGCGAATTCTTGTATAGATTGTGGCATATATACTGTAATCTCACGATATTAATAAATTTTATATGAATCTCACAGTTAAAACTTACATATTTTATAAGACAGTAGTACATGTAATGTAGTCTACATAAAATTTTGTCTCGAAAGAAATGAACTTACCAGTATCTTGACTTTGTTAAAAAAAAGTTCTTTCCCTCAAATAAATTTTTAAAAAAAATTATACACATTTTCATAGTTCAGATTTGTCTAACTCAACATGGGATGGAACTTGTGCAATATATAAACCATGGAGGATGGATGTCGAATAAATCATCATCTGACATACATTTCGTGAAGCAAATAATCGTGTTAACCCTCTAAAAAGATGATTAGAGGATGATTCGAGGAGAATGAAAGAATAAATTTGATTAAATATTTAAAATTAAATAATTAATTATTAAATATAATTTAATTACGTGAACTATCTTTAATAAATAAATCTAAATTTATGACTTATAAATCATTTCCAAATTTTAAATAGACTAATGTACACGCATTATTAATGTTTTTTTTCCAAGAAAAGGACATAGTAGACTGGAAAAGTTGCCCACGTTGACCGCCAATACTTTGCTAGTCAAAGTCATGCAGTGCATAGTTCACAACCGCAAATTAAAGGCTCTTTGTTATGAAATTTAGAATGTGACATATATAAAGGGAGACGCAAAAAGCTCCATGATATATATTTCTAGTTTTTAGGTAGATTCTAAAATTATCGAACTGAAGAAAAATGGTTCGCAGAGCAGTCTCTGGTGCGGTTTTAATCGTGATATGGATCATTGTCCTCTTCCATTTGCTTGAGACATCAATTGCACCTCTTGTCCCCATCTAGGCAGTGTGATAACCCCTTAGATAGACCAGGCGACCCTAGAGGTCCACATCCGTAGGACGGTTCCTGAATTGCAGAAAATGGGAAAAAAGAAGCTTTTATTTTCTTTGGGATCAAATTTTCTTAAGCATTTGCAAACTAAAAATGAAAGCTGGAAGTTGGCGTATTTTTTTTTTTTTTTTTCATTTCAAAATTCTCAATGTAGACTAAACTGTTGTAAGTTTATCTGTTCACGGTTCAATTGTATATGAAGTCGATTGTATTCTCTTTCCTGGGTACAACTTAATTGATAAGGATTAGCGAATCACATTTTTTTTTTTTTTTATTTGGGAGCAAAAGGTAGTCCATACATTAAATAGTAGAAAATAGCAGTACAGCTGGTAGAAGAACAAGCCGAAAATACAAACCCTCAAAAAGTAAAAAATTCTGGTCAGGAAGTGGTGTTGCATGAAACATAACAAAAAACTCTTTTTAGTTTCTCTTGCACAATTATATGTATCTTATTCTGTGACGCCCCATCCCACATCTAAAGTGGGAGGAGATATTGTATTATTTATAACACTTTGGATTCTAAGCTACTTACAACTTGGCTTAAGCATATTGAGTCCGTTGTTTCTGTTCAAAAATTGTTAGGCTAGCCCAAGACCCGGGGTGTTACAGTTGGTATCAGAGCGAAACTCGTGTGGTCTCTGCACGGGGTGAGATTGGGCCAGTAGTAATATTACAGTTGGTATAAGAGCGAATCTCGTGTGGCCTCTGCACGTGGTAAGTATGTACGGGGTGAGATTGGGACAGTAGTATTGGGTCCTCGTGTAGTCTCTGCACGGGGTGAGTATGTACGGGGTGAGAATATTGCAGTTATCAGAGCTAAGTATGTACAGGGTGTGAGATTGGGACAGTAGTATTGGGTCCTCGTGTAGTCTCTGCACGGGGTTGGTATAAGAGCGAATCTCGTGTGGTCTCTGCACGTGGTAAGTATGTACGGGGTGAGTGTGGTCTCTGCACGGGGTGAGTATGTACGGGGTGAGATTGGGCCAGTAGTAATATTACAGTTGGTATAAGAGCGAATCTCGTGTGGCCTCTACACGTGGTAAGTATGTACGGGGTGAGATTGGGACAGTAGTATTGGGTCCTCGTGTAGTCTCTGCACGGGGTGAGTATGTACGGGGTGAGAATATTGCAGTTATCAGAGCTAAGTATGTATAAGAGGTGAGAATATTGCAGTTATCAGCGAATCTCGTGAGGTCTCTACACAGGGTCGCTATGTACGGGGTGTGTGGTCTCTGCACGGGGTAAGTATGTACGGGGTGAGATTGAGCCAGTAGTATTGGGTCCTCGTGTAGTCTCTGCACGGGGTGAGTATGTACGGGGTGAGATTGGGCCAGTAGTATTGAGTTATGCTAGACTCTACGTAGTGTATGTGATATGTTATTAGACCCCAACTTGGGCTCTTTGTGAGGACGCAAAGCCTTAAGGAGGAGCGAACCTCGTGTGGTCTCTGCACGGGGTGAAACTGGGCTAGTAGTATTGGGTTATGCTACGTAGTGTATGTGATATGTTATTAGACCCCAACTTGGGCTCTTTGTGAGGACGCAAAGCCTTAAGGAGGGGTGATTGTGACGCCTCGTCCCACATCTAAAGTGGAAAGGCACCTTGGGTTGGGGGTTACTTACAACTTGGTTTAAGCATTTTGATCCCGTTGTTTTTGTTCAAAAGTTGTTGGGCCAACCCAAGACCCAGAATGTTACATATACCGTTAGATAATTAAAAAATAATAAAAATTCTATTTTTGAGTCATTTCAATGATTATGAGACTTGTACCGTATTGAAGAATAAGTAACTGAAACTTACTCACATTTTCTATTAAACCAATTTTATCTGCCACTTTATGTTTAACTTTACAAACGAGAAATCCCTGAATAATTTGACTATTAGAACTTTATGGAAACAAATTTTACTTTCTAAAACATAGGTTAGTAATTTGGCTAATTATTAAAGATCTATACAAAACTAATTTTACAACATTATTTAGAAATTCAGAACTCTCACCCTTATCATATAATTAGTATGGGAATACGTGTTTTGCACGTTTGAAAATACTAATTATTTGATTTTTATTTTTCTGAATTACATAGTAAATCATACATTTAGACATGTTAATTGTTTTATTTTTTTAGTTCACTTTATTTTCTTCTAACTAGTATAGAAGCACGTGCTTTGTACATTTGGAAATATTAGTTATTTGATTTTTATTACTATGCATTAAAAAATAAAGTATGTTTGGAGATACTACTTGATTTTTTTTAGTACACTTAATTTTTCACTTATATAATTTTTGTTTTAATGATTAACTAAATAAAAAAAAAAATTGTAATTCGTATAACTTTAAAAAAATATTTGCATATAGGTGATTTTTATACATTTTCTAATTGGAAATACTTTGTTGAAAATATAAGAGATTTTTTTAGTTTAATAGTTCAAACAATTTAATAAAAGTTAAAAAATTGTGTCTTGTGGATAACACATCTAATTTTTTAAATAGAAATCTATTTTCTTGATTGAAAATTATTGAAACATTCTACAATTAGTTCATTGGTACTCTATTTAACTTCAAAAATAGGAAAGTTTAAATCATCAAACTGGAGAATAATGTATGACAAGAAATATATTAAAAGCTATTATTATATCCATTTTGTAAGTTTAATAATCAAAGAGGGGAGTGTAGTTTCGAAAAATATAAACAATTTATATAGTTTATTGGAAGTCTTTATTCTCTTTAATTATTCCAAGTCTATCCAAAAATCTTTGGATTTATCAAGAACATTAGGATATTTGATTATTATTGAGACTCTATGCTTCTTTTGGAACCAACTTGAAGGAATCATTTATGTGCAAATAATAAATAGTAATTTCTAAGTTAAGAAATTAAATCTCTCTGATTTGTAAATATATAGTTTACACAAGTATAAGAATTAGGAAGAATTGCAGTTTTGATCCCCAAATTATAGGGGTTGCCCAAAACTGGTCCCCAATCCATGCGAAATTACAATTTAAGTCCCCAAACTCTCATCTAGATGTGGATAATAGACACACCCCGGGTTAATTGTACCATGTGACAGATAATTTTTGAGATTGCACTGATAATAGCTATTAACTGCAATTCAAAAATTAAAGTCAGCAATGTACTTTTCGCTCTTATACCAACTGTAACCCTGTCTCTTATACACATCTAGATGTACATACTCAGACACCCCTAAAGTAAATGTCTCAATTACACATCTAGATGTGTATAAAGCAATAGCTTAAACATATTAACCCCGTATTGTGAGAGAAATTGGTACTAATCTAAGAGAATATAAGAAGATAAAAACTGGTAAATCAATCGGCAGGAAAGACGAAGATTAGGAAGAAAGAAGATAATTTTCTACCAGCCCCATCTTATGGTACTCATCTAATCTTTGTTTCTATCTATTTTGGAATTGGAATATTTTGTATATAATTGAAAAAAGGCTTTGAGATTAGTAATTTAGCACATGTCTAGGCACTAATTTTTTATGTATTATGTGATTTTTTTTTTAATTATGCATTAACTGTATTAGGGTTTAGGGCCCTCCATTTTAATATTATGATGTGGTCCCTTGTGGGTCATAGTGTCGATCACTTACTGCTTAAACATCCTTTCTTTAGGGAGATTTGAAATTGCATGATATTTCTTTATGCATTAATTTAGTATGAAAAATCAACATGTGGTCCAAGAGGGGAAACTGTATAATGTTAATGTGTTTCTGCGAGATTGGTCCCTGATGTATACAAACTGTGCAAAACTAATTCCCATCATGTCAGTTGTCTAAATTTTATTTTGAATGCTTTTTGTTATTGCAGCTAACAATAGCACATAGGTTAGCATGAGATGCTATCATTGGGGAAAATGCAAACATGAACCAAGTGCAACATATGAGGGAAGGGAAATAACTGTATTCGATGAGGTAGAGCTTTATGGAATTAGCATATTTGAGTTGGATAGGATGGTGGAACAAGCTACATTTTATACATACTACAACAGGTACTATGTACTGATAGAAGATCATGGGTTTAGGGAGCTTACACACTCTAGGGAATTGCAAGAGCATTGTCAAGATCTTCTACAAGTTGACAGGATGGTAAAACTGTACATTGAGGATTATTTCAAGGAAATCAATGCCTTGCAGTGGGATCAGATTTTGAGACTGATGATTCTGATGAAGATTACAATATATCAGAAGATGAAGATACCGGGAATGATGAAGATGATCATAATCTTGAAGGTGAAGATGATAGGGGTAATGAAAATGACAGGGGTGGGGGTGATAAAGGTACTGGGGATGGGGGTACTAAAGACGGTGGGAATAGGAGTGATAAAGGTACTAGGGCTAAGGGTGCTGAAGATGCTAAAGATAGTGATTTTTCTAGGAAGGATTCAGATTATGAAGAGGAACATGATGATGAGGAAAATGAAGAGAATGTAGATCATGAAGCTGAGTGGTTGGGTGTTGCAAGACAACGACAAATCATGGCTAAAAGAGCAAAGAAAACTAGGCTATTGAGATTAGAAGAAATGAAGATAGAGGATCAAATATTGATGTAGACAACTCTAACATGAATGATGCAGCAAATTCAGAGTATGAATTTGAATCTTTACATGGATTAGATGAAGAGCAAGGGATGCAGTACCCTGTGTTTGATCCGTAAGACATGGACAATCCCAATCTTAAAGTAGGCATGGTATTTAGTAGTTTCAGGGAGTTTAAAGCTGTTGTTAGGAGCTGGAACATCAAGAGAGGCAGGCCATTTAAATTTGTGAAGAGTGATAAGATTAGAGTCAGGGCTAGTTGTCTAAAGAAAGAGTGTGATTGGGAGATTTATGCCAGGAAAATGAAGGGGACTGATATTATACAGGTCAGAACATTTCGTATGAAACATAAGTGTGGTTTCGTATACCATAATAAGTGTGTGAAATCTATTTGCTTATGTGCGGTATGGGTAGCCAACAAATACAAGGCTGAGATCCGACTCAACCCAAGGATTGATCTCCCAGTTTTAGAAGGAAAGTAATGAATAAAAACAAGTTTTCCTTGAGTAAGGATCAGGGGTATAGGGCAAAGAGATTAGCATTAAGCATGATTCATAGGTATGAAGAGGATCAGTACAATAAACTCAATGACTACATTCATGAGGTAAAAAGATCCAATCTAGGCACAACTGTTGTGATAAATATGGTGGATGGGTACTGTGATACATCCACAAATAGGTTAACATTTCAAAGGCTTTATATTGCTTTGCAACTAAGGGAAGGTTTTTTAGCTGGATGTAGGCCTTTGTTTGGACTAGATGGTACTATTCTAAAAGGTCCATCAGGGGGGATGCTACTTACAGCAGTTGGAATTGATACTAACAATGGATTCTTCCCATATGCTTATGCTACTTGTAGAGAGAAAACAAGGATTCATGGGCTTGGTTTCTAAATCTATTGAAGGAATATCTTATGTCAATTCTAATGGAGAGAGACAATGAATGGACTTTGATGAGTGACAAAAAAAAAAAGGATTATACAGGCATGTGAAGCTGTATTCCCAAATGCTAACCACAGGTTTTGTATTAAACACTTACAAAGCAACTGATCACAAGCTGAATTTAAGGGAAAGGCACTCATTAATGCATTGTGGGCTGCTGCCAAGGCCATTACAATAGCCTAGCTATGGAAGATACCCAAGAGACAACTGTTGGTGCTACATTTGGATATAGAGTTGCTGATGCTTTCAAGAGACTATATGATGCTTGAGACCTTGACCTGCTTTGCTCCAGCTAAAGACCCTGATTTTTTTCTAAGTGTTTGGCATTGAAAAATCTGTTACAACTCAAAGTAGTCAACCATCCAAAGAGAAAAGGAATTCTAGAGTGAAAAAAGCTCAGGGTACATGGAACTTGCCATGAGTCTTATGGATGGCTTTTGTTTAGGAATTACTTTTGTATAGGAATGACTTTTGCACCGGGATAACTTCTGTTTTGGCTTTTGTTGGAATTGCTTTTGTGCAAGAATGACTTTTATTTAGAGATTTACTTTGTAAAATATTGCTTTTGTTCAAGTATGACTGATGTTGGTAATTCATGGTTATAGTTGGATTATTAAAGTGCCTATGGTTATAGGACTAACGTATGAATGTTATTATGGTTTGGAAATGAACATGTTTTGATGCTATATAGGTATCCTATTGTTGTCATATTGTCAGATTTGTTCTACAATTTTTGTGCCATTTTTTTTTTTTTGGCTAAGTTAATGAATATGTCTGCAGAATAGGTTCACAATTTTGTCTATTTTTAGTTAAACTGGTCATTACTCAAGATATTTTTCATTTTGCCAAAGTTCATGCAATTTTATGCAAAACTAGTCCCTAATCTTAATGCATTTTAACAAAACAGGTCCCCAATCTAGGCAAGTAGAACAACTAATTGCAGGTCCCATTCAAACCATATTTTACTAAGTACAACAACAAAAAATCTTAAAGGGGCCACAGTCCTACATACATAAATTTCACATTCATCTTTTACAAGTCCTAATCCAACACCTAAACTCTAATTAATCTAGATAAATGTCATTTTGCCCCAACTACTGAACTAGGTACAAGTTCAGATGCAATGATCATTTCTAGCAAATCAACAACACAAATGACATAATAACAATCACAAAAATCAGACCTCTTTGTCACATTTTAAGCCTTTCAATGTCAGCTTCCTTCTCATTTAATTTCCTCAGCAAACCAGGGATAATGACTCTTGATCTCTGGCACATGACTGGATCATACCACTCAAAAAATCCACAACCAGGACCGGTCTACAAAATCAAACATTATTTCTACACATTAAACCAATTTGAGCATTAAATTACATACTTGAAAAATTATTAGATCATACCTGCCACAGAGGGCATGAAAGAAAGGTGTCTTCTAGGGTTGTCATCCAATCCATGAAGTTACCAAAGAAGCTTTCTTTATAAACCGGTCTTCTGTTGTGTCATCATGAACTGATTTTGGGGATGATCCCTGAGAACTTGACAACTTAGGGTTTAAGCTAATGTTTTGGGAGCTGTTCACGATTGATTGAGGTTAAAAAGGATTGGGTAAGTGAACAAACCGGTTATTCATATTTGGGTTGGGTTTGAAACTTTTGGGTTAATTGTAATAATTGCTGGCTTTTTTTTAAAAAAAAAAAATTGGAGTTAGAAATCATGTGCGATGCACATGTCAAAAGTTGTTAGTAAAATGTACTTTTCCGTCTATTGTCCTATTTCCACTCAAAATTAATAGTTCGGGACTTAAACTGCAATTTCACATAGATTGGGGTCAGTTTTGGGCAACCCCTATAATTTGAGGACCAAAACTACAATTCTCCCTAGGAATTATATCATGAAAAAAAAGTAAAAAATAGTCCACCTCTATTTAGCAATTTATGGTGGAAAATTTACTGATTAATTCATTGTGTTGCAACTATCAATCTGTTTAATTGTAAATTGAAAGATATATATTTAATAGTTAAAAAATTTATTTGATAGAACAAATTAATAACATATAGTTGCAGTAGCTATCAACTATTATAGTAATAATTCAAAAGTAACAATAAAAATTTAGAATTTAGACGTTATTAGACAAAGTGCATTTTAATTAAATTTTAATTAGTAAGATATTGACTTCTCCATTTTTTAGTATGTAATTTATACAGTTATTAATAATTAACAATAGATATTTACAAGTCCAAAAACAACAACAACAATTTTTGTAGGAAGACAATAATTATCTATTAAAAATTTTAGACTAATATAATTTAGGAACTGATTTTGATTATAGGAAAAGCGTGTAACTTAGACTAAATAAGTGCTAATTATTCGATGCATGAAAAGAAAACTAAAAACAAAGTAAGAATTGTAAAATAAGGATTATATTCTTTTAAGAAAAATAAAATAGGTGTTGATCACATTTTTAACCCCCTTTCTTAATCATCTAATCAATTTAAAAATAATAAAAAGGATAGATTCTACATTGTATTTGTTTTTAGTATTACCGCACATAAGCAAATTTTTTTTTCATATTTTAGACAATAAATCTTTTACATCATTACAAAGTCTACAAACAACATTAAGACAAAATAAATGGCATTGAAGGAAGCAATGCTGAATATTTTACAATATCTATGAAGGATAATGTCTTTATTAATCGAATTTAGATGTTCTTATAGCACTTATGCAATTTATCTCTTATTCTTTTGTTTTTTGTTTTTAAGATTTTGTATCAATTCTTAGAAAAAGATTTTAGAAATTATTCTCATTAAAAAAGTCCAAATATGTTACATGTGATAAGTCCTACTTTTTTATTTAAAGATAATTTTTACTATAATTTAATTTAATTCCCAATCCTAAAAAAATATTTTCATGCATGTATTATTTCTAGAAATTATCCTTCAAAAATAGATACTAGATAGAACTCTCTATTTTGTACAAAAATTTTATACTAAAAGTAAAGTAACCATTAAAATTAAAAATATATTTGGTAATAAAATTCTGTACTTTTAAAAAGTTAATGATATTTTTTGTATTAGAATATAGTTTACGTGGACTTTTATCACAACCGTGTCTCAATATGAAAATAAAGTTAATGGTAATTAAGTGGACCATAAGAAAAAACTTGAGAGACTTGCATGGGTCTTTTGTGGCTTGGCCGCCGTTGACCCATAAGAAAAGACTTAAGAGACGTGCATGGCTCTTTCGTGGCTTGCTGCCTCTGTCGATCCAAATTATAGCTTGTTACAGAAAGAAAATAAATTCTTATGCGAATTGTGGCACATATATTATATCTCACAATATTAATAAGTCTCATATAAATTTCACGATTAAGTCTCACTGTTAAATATTTTATATCTACCAATTAAAAAATTTTAAATTAATTATTAAGATTTATAAGTCACTTCAACACTCACATCTTTTATAAGATGATAGTACATATACTGTAAGATGATAGTACATGTACAGCAGTGCAGTCTACAGAAGATTTTGCCTTATCTGAAAACAATAAGATAAACTTGTGAATATCTTAATTGTGTTAAAATAATGTTTTTATTTTTCAAATATATTTAAAAATAAGAAAAAAAATTTCTTTCATGAATCAAATTTGTACACAATATGGGATGGGACTTGTGCGTAATAAAACCCATGGAGAATGGATGTCGGATAAATCAACATCTAAAATACATTTTGTGAAGCAAATATTTGTGTTAACCCCCCAAGTAGACGATTGTAGGATGATCCGTAGGGAATTTGTACCCCAACTATCAACTTAGAAAAATTCTACAGTCTATTTTAGGGAACTATTCTCTTATACTTTAGATACTTATACAGTACAATAATATGTACTTTAAGAATTTGTATTGTACAAACTTTCAAAACTATAGAAAATTATTCCTAAAATAAATTGTACAATTCCCCCATTAACTTATTTATATTTATTGCAAATATCCGCACCCACATTCCGTCCCCCTTTCCTCTCCCCTTCCCCTTCCCTTTCCCTTTCCCTTCCGTCCCCCTTCCCCTTCCCTTTCCCTTTCCCTTTCCCTTTTCTCTCTCCTTACCCTCTAAGAAATACAAAATCAAAATATACAAAGTGATAAAATTATTGATGTGTCGTTAAATTTATCAAAGAAGACAAATAATTAGTAATTTAATATAATTTTATCACGTAAATTAATTTTTAATAAATAATTATAAATTTATAACTTTATAAATTATTTTTCAAATTTTAAATAAACTATTAGCCACGTTTATTTTTTTTTTTTCCAACAAAGAGACTAGTAGACTGGAAAATGTAGACACGTCGACGACCAAGTCAAATTTTTTATTTTTAACTTTTTATTTGCTAGTCAAAGTTGATGTGCTGCATGGTTCACAACTGCAAATTGAAGGCTCTTTCTTATGAAATTGATAATGTGACATTTATATAAAAGGAGATGCAAAAAGCTCCATGATAGATAATTATAGTTTTGAGGTAGCTTAGCAAATCAGCAAACTGAAGAAAGGAAATGGTTCGTAGGGCAGCCTTTAAATCTGGTGGGATCTTAATCTTGTTTTGGATCATCATCATCCTCTTCCATTTATTTGAGACATCAATGGCAGCTCGTCGTGTGCCTACCCCTCCCCCTCCAGCCTATAGGTGACAATATGAAACCTGAACAAATTAAATATATATACTTAAGTGAATTTATTTATCTATTTAATCTTTTTCTTATTAATTTATTTTCTTGATATCTTATGATCATTGCATTTTAATCTACACATCCTTTGTTGGATTTTTTTTTTTTTTTTTAAATGGTTTTTTTGTTTTTGTTTTTTCTTGTTTCATCAACAGAGTACCTGCATCAAGGTCCCCTCGAGGTCCTCATCCGTAGGGAGATTTCTGCATTGCAGAAGTGGGAAAAAAGCAGCTCTTATTTTTCTTCTTTAAGATCAAATTTTCTTGAGCATTTGCAAACTAAATATGAAAGCTAGAAGTTTTTGTATTTTTTTTATTCATTTCAAAACTCTCTATGTAAACCAATAATTTGTAAGGAGACAGATGTTTATCTGTTCACATTTCGATTGTATATGGAATCGAATGTATTCTCTTTTCTATGTACAATTTAATTGATAAGAATTGATGGATCACAATTTTATTTTATTTTTTAGCAAAAGATAGTCCATACATTAAATAGTAGGAGACTAGGAGTACAGCTAGTAGAAGAACAAGTCGAAAATACAATACCTCATTCCTCAAAAGTTCTAGAAAACTAGCTCAATCCTTTAACGATGTCCTATATATGAAAAACACATACAGAAAAATAAAAAATTACATATATCTTACATCGTTAAAGGATTAAAAAATAATATATTTCTCAATTATCTTTATAATTATGAGACTCATACTTGTATTTGGATTAAGCCAATTTTATTTTCCACTTTATGCCCAACTTTTCAAACAAAAAATAATAATTTGGCTATTAGAACTTCATCAGAAACAATTTTACTTTTTAAAACATAGGTTAGTAGTTGGGATTATTAAAGCCCTATACAAAACTAAATTCACAAAATCTCATCATCTAGAAACTCAAAACTCATAAAATTACCGATATATAACTAGATTGTGAAAAGAAAAAGCAAAATCCAATCGAGTATCTTAAATCAGAGATTGATAATTCACTATAAAATAACCACGTAAAGTCACTTTAACAAGTGTTGAATTTATAACTTTGTAAATCATTTTCCATCATATAATATGGGAAACAATATGAATTGTGAAGAGTACTTGAATTTATAACTTTGTAAATCATTTTCCATCATATAATATGGGAAACAATATGAATTGTGAAGAGTACAACGCAACTTTTTGTAATTACTAGCTAGTTTGTTTTAAAAATTAAAGCATCTACCAGTTGCATTTGCTCTTTGTTACAATGTACAAAGGGAAGAAAAATAGTACAGAAAGAATTATAAGCTTTGATCTGATAAGATATTAATCCCTATTCTCATGAATGAATGACTACTAAAATGGACTGACACTGTGAGCCAACTTTAACATGAACTCAGGTACTAGGCGTTTACATCTTGGTGGAGCACTTGCATCTCTAGCAAGCGCTACTGACTCTCCTGCATGAATTATGGCAACCAAATCTTCGAACATATCGTCTCTTATACACATCTAGATCCTGATATTAAACAAGCCAACCAAAAATGAAAAACGATTGCATTGTAATGCATCGGCAGAAGAAAATGATCATAAATAACACAAGGATTTTTCATATAGTAGTTGCATATTACAAAAGGTGAAACATAGTTTTAGTAGCAGATGGTGCGAGGAAATGACAATTTTAGCTAACCCATGAATGCTCATTTGATTCAATAAAAGTTAATTAAGCCTTTGCTGAGTGAAAAAATAGTCTAAATATGGTAACAGAATTTTGAAGACATAAAGTAGTTAACCAACATCTGCAAGTACCTGAAGAAACAAGTCTGTGTGAGTCTTTCCTTCATATAAAACTGATTCAGCTTTCGCTCCAACATTTCGAAGAGTCTCTGCAAAACTCTTACTGCGGATAGGAAGATAGTAATTAGTATGATGAGTGCCATACATAAACCCACTAATCATATTCATCAAGCAGGTTAGCTGATATCCTCCCTTTTTCTTTGGGCAATAACTACTTATGGCCTGCTGTCTCTTATACACAAAGGAGCAAAAACAAGATCTGTTGCCACTTCCTGGTGTAGCTTAGCTTTCATAGTAAACGCAGTTCAAGAGAATTCCCCGTCTAACTTAAGAATTGTATTCAGAATCACAAGGAGCTTTTAAGGAGAAAATATGCTTCAAGTATCACATTTCTTATTTGGAAATCCCTCCTCTCCCCATTATCATTGGTTTTCGTATTTACGATATTAGTCCATATCAGAATGATATTCGTATAGTGATTTTAAGTCAAATCCATAATATTTTTATTTCTTAAAGAAAGATTGTAGAAAATGCTTATACGTGATGTAGTGCTCAAGATGGACAAGCCCATTTTGTCAGTTGTGATAAAGGCTTATACTGTTTTACATTCCTATGAGCTAAAAATCTTGTTCTCTCTGTTTAAGAAAATACATTGCTGTGTTTGACAAAGATGCTTCTGCACACCAATTTTTGCTAAATTTAGCTTACCGCTTAGTTTCATGATATAAAACAAGCTTTTGGTCAAAGATTTATACCTAGAATCTGAGGGAATAGAATAATCTCCAGTTCCGTGGAAAAGAATTATTGGTGGTAGGAGAGAAGCTGCATTTCTGATATTTGGGTCCTGCACCATGATTTCGGGAGAATACCGTCGCAGAGATTCTTCCCCATCCATTATGCTGAATAGGTCATGTAAACTATCAGTTTGATGAAAAAGGAAATACAGGAAAGGCAGTCCGCCTACTTGAGAAGCAATGGAGCGAATATATACCTTAGAAAAATTTTACGGTATAAACCTCTACTATGGAAGTGATCAACCAGATTCAGAAGATTGTATCTGTCCAAAATTGTTGAATAGAGAAATTCATTTAGTAGAAAGTTTCAATGTTGCAAAACAAGAATTACAAAAAACTTAAGATTATTTGCTAATATTTAACTCACTAATTAGTATTTTTTTTAAGCAAATCAAATTAATTTGCTTAAGAGGCCACTAAAGGTTAGCTTTCTGTGCAAACTTCAGATTATCAAATGCAACAACATAAAATAAACTTGTTGCATGCTGTTACGCTCTAATCAACATGTGAACACAAGCTATAGATCAAAGGAAAACACAAACTCAGCCAAATGCCACACCTTTATGCAATCAACATCCCATGAGTGATATATTACAACTCCCAAGTACTTTAAGTTTCACTTATTGGAAAGGAAATGCTATTTTATAGCAAGAACAGACCACATATACATGTACCATACATCAAACAGTGTATGGAAGAACTTGGGTAAGAAAACAAATGATGATTTCCTAAATCCATCCACATTTAGGGCCAGCAACATTTCATGCCTAGACTGCTGCCCACGTTAAGTTTCATAAAATTATATAAAATTATATCCTCAGTCCCTTTTTCTGACTAGTAACATACTAACATTTTCAACTTATGACCAGTAGCTGTTAATTCTTGCTGAAAGCCCGAAACCCATAAACTAAACCTTCCCACACACATATAGTGAAAACACAAAGAAAAAAATGTGAAGGAAAAAGTAGGTGTCTCTTAAACAAATTAGATGTCTAGGAGATTTCCAGCTATTACTCTGCTACACAAGCTCACTGAACACATTAAAGGACTCATATAGCCTTCATCACAACCATACCAAGGCCCATAGGTTTTGCAGAAAAGAAATGTGAGCCAAATAAACTCATCATCACTCTTGTCCTTTCCCAATTGTTCTAATCAATTGTTATGCTTGTTAACTGGAGGAAGCCAGAATAGATCGATTCCTAAGTTAAGGATTTTGAGATGAACTTACCCTCCAGACAGCCCAAAATAAGCCTTAATTTGAGAGACACTCCAAGAAGTGCTTTCTCCTTCACCAGCCTCCTTGATTGCCTGTTCCAAAAGCGCACAAGCAGCAATAAAATGTGCACCAGCTGACTGTCCCATCAAGTAAATTCTGCAAATACAATAAAATAAGAATCTATATGCCAAAACATATGCATCTGAATACAAGGAAGAAAAATTATATGGAAGGAATATGGTTACCTATTAGGATCACCTCCATATTCAGCAATCTTGTTGCAAACAAATGAGATACCTTGAGAAGCGTCCTTGACCATATCAGCTATAGTTCCCTGGGGGAAGTTTCTGCAATTAACAGTTAAGCATTAACGTACCTATAGCTTGTTAGTGCATATTCAAGTGATGAAAATGTCATAAGTGTGTTACCCAACTAAAGCTTTTAGTTTTATGCGAAGTATAGCATACAACAATTAAATGAGTGCATAGGGCAAAAATTCAGTTAAGGATACAAAAATAATGCAAAGAAATTAGGAATTCTCATATATGTCAAAGTTCAATTTGCACTAGTATTTTTGCGTGAATAAAGCAAGAAAAACAGAGAATATAATGCCTGATGGTACTACATATGCAGTATTATCATGGTGCTTAATATATGATAAAGTACTAAATAATAGCATCCAGCCTAGAACTTAGCGTTTACACAAGCCTGAGAATGAGGGTAAAATGTTGAAATCCAGTCCGGTAACTAATTAAAGTGCTAGTTGTTCAAGAAAAGAATTTTGCAAAACCATGTTTAGCACCCCAGTCCCAGTTAGTGAATGTAGGTGATAATATAATTAAAATGATATAGAATTTTTCCATAAATTATAATTTTGTAAATAGGGTGATGAGATTGTCACTGACTACTATAAATTTGTAGAATTAGCATCTCACATGGTATATATTTAAGCTTAAATTGTTAGAGAGAAGTAATTTGCTTATTTACATACTTTCAGACAACATTTGTTATGCCAGCTATAGACACTTCAATTTGGTTGTTAGAGTATTATGATGAACAGCATTAGTAATTTATCCCATGGACTAATGCTAGTTCTTGTCAGAAGGGCTTATGGAGTAGAAGATGGGAGTCTATTTTTTCTTCTTGTTTCTTGTCGAATAACAAATAAGCACAAAGATAACCATCAAATGTTGAGCAGAACTTGCAATGGTATGATTATGGTGCTTCTGATTAATTGTTGCTTATGATACAAACTTGCCACTATCTTTTCTCACTTGCTGGTGGGCCTAGAGGTCACCCTACACCTGTGATATAAGCTATTCTACATGATGCTTGCTAAATATTTAAAAGCTTGTGAAAAATAAATCCACAATAGCAGATATTTAAATTATTTAACAAAATATCCAGTTCTCTATTTGGTGAAATAAGAAGAATAGCATGTGTCAAGTACGTATCCACTATGCTTGGATTGGTTTGAATAAATACCTGTAATCTATGCATGCTACTATAACATCCCTTTCTGATAACTGTTGTCCTAAAAGAGAGCCCCAGGCTTTATATCTGCAATAAACAGCAACTGCTTAGAAACTGTAAAGACTAAAGAGAATGAAAGGGATAACCAATGCATTATTATATGAAACCTATGTGTGGAGAGATCTACTTATTTTTGGACGTTCAAGATTCCAATCCAAAGAAGACAAAAGCTTCAGCATTTGGTTGACTCAAATTGTACCTAGTTCCTAGAAGTATAGCATTCCCCACAAACTCTGGACATTTTTTCTCAATATATAAATATGACGGACCTTTATCTTACTTCCTCATTTTTTGGATACATATGTTCATGTGTTTATTTAGTGATTCAGACACTGGATATTCACTTTTACGAGCTTAGGACATTTAATGAGCATCCTCTAAATTAACCAGAAAAAAAAGAAAGCAACATTACGCACCCAATTATCCAGGCACCACCAGTTACAAAGGCAACAACTGGCTTGGGACCCTCAGTATTTTTGGGTAAGTACAAATCTAACCTGCATAATTAAGATCTGTCATTAGTTGTTAACCCAGGAAACATAAGTAAAAATGACTCAGCAATAATGCATAAATAAAAAACGATACGCGTGGTGCATTGCATTGCCTTTCACTTGTGCCTCTCAAACAACTGAGAGCAAAAATCTAACAACTAATCAATACCTATTTCTTGGTTGGTCACCATAAACAATACCTCTCCGCACTTGACTGGAATAGAAGTAGTAATACCCAACTGCAACAGTCAAGCAGCTATGTTATGCATAACAACTCAACAGATATTACTGTATTCTAGTAAAACTTTTCGAATTCAGATTTGTGAAAAACATATATAATGGTAGAATGAGGTGATGCCATAGAGTTTTCACATTGGCAAACGGAATTCTTTTAACACTGATAATGAGATGACAGACCTTGAAGGAAACCAGGAATTAGTAGAAATGCATAACAGCCAAGGGCAAGAAATCTGGTGATCCACCTGTAGCCTACCCTGAATAAAGATAAATGATCAGAGATCATCTAACAGTTAAAATATGTTGAGGGGGCAATAATTGCACGTGCATGAACATTGCAAGTTTACATGTACATTTATAGCTTAAAAGGAGAGAAATCAAATAATGAGGCTTTGTGCTATAAAAGCAGCAGTGGTAACAGAGTAAAATCTTACACAAGATTATGATAGTCATATATCCATACTTCTGATTGTCATTTTACTATTTTCAGAATACACAACGATATTACTATTACATCCTCAGTAGATGAATAACAAGACAATTAGCTTTTCTCATAAAATGCCATAAGCAACTAGTGCTAACCAATCTAAAGAAATCAACATTTCATAACATTGTGATAAAAATGTATGTTAGCATCTTATCTATATGTGTACAACTATCTTGTCTTGTGTACTCGTAGTATTGGTTAAAATTACAGCAATCTGTGTTTTCTGAGTTTGATTTCCATTGTGTTTGAGATAGAAACTTGTACTTTTATATTTAACTGAGGTATAACTAAATTTTGCAGAGTATTTTCTATCTTTTAAAAAAACTGCACTAACCCAACAATCAAAGAAAAACAAGGCATTACCTATTCCTAGCATAATATGTAGCATTACCTTTGGATGGCCATATGCTTAACCTAATACACAAACTATTGTATTTCTTTTATGCAGCCAACAATGCAAAGCAAAAGGTTTATACATCACAGGATTTCCACAAATTTTCATTATACAGATCCAGAATGCTCATTATTCCACCAAAGTTAAATAGCTTTTTTTAACAATTGCATCGAAATCCCACATGTATCCACAAAATACAAAGATTAAATATATATATATATATATATAAAACAAGAAAATTTGAGAAATTTACCCAAGATATCTCAACAGCTTAAAGCTAAGGCGAGTAATCAGATAAGTATCCGAGGCAGCCCTGCCCATATCCTGCTTAAAAGACTGGCGGCCACCGCCACCGGAGAGGGTAAAAAGGCAGGTTTCACTAGCAGCCCTCCTCCTCCTTTGCTGCTGCTGATAAGAACTTGAACTCCCAGAAGTAGAAGATATAGTTTCAGTGTAACTCAAGGCCCTAGGAAGAAAGGGTCTGGTCTCAATTTCCTTATCATCCTCAAAAGTTGGAGAAATCAAAAGCCTAGTTGAGGCAATATCATCCTCTGATTTGAATAACATTGTCGCAGCTGAGGCTGAGGTTAATGGGATCACCCCAGATGATGATGATGAGGAAGGGGGGATGGGATTAGACACAGGAAGTAAATGGGATTGAGGCATATTTTATAGAAAGAATTTGTAAAAAAAGATTTCCTTTTTTTTTTTTTTTTGGGGAGGATTAAGGTTCTTTTGTGTTTATCTATGTTGGGATGAGTTGGAAAATCATATTTGGATCGTGGGATGTTTTTGACTGTGATTAAAGTTTGGTTCAATTGAATATTAAGGAGAAAGGGAGTCTTATACACATCTAGATGGGGTTGGGGATGGGGTGGAAGATGAAGAAAGATGAAAGGGGGATTCAGCCAGAGAAGAGAGTGGATCAAGAATTCAAGATTTCATCAGGGTATAAACTGAACCGGTGAATCTTGAAAATTTTAAGGCAGTTTGAAATTGGGGGGGTGCGGGGTAGGGTGGCTGGGAATCGGTGGGAGTGGACCAAAGCTATATTGGATTGGATTGGATTGGATTGTAAGGGAGAAAATGGGACCATGGACAGGTTGGTGCCACAAATTGATACTGTGTTATTATGACATATGTGCAACTTTTGCAATTAAAACCTTCCAAATTTTCGGTTACTTTTTTGTCCTAATTTAATGGTTTTTTTGGAAGAGATTTCTTTACTCTTTTGATTTTCGGGGAGGGAAAAATCCTAAAAAAATTTGGATAAATCACAAGAAACTCCTTAATAGTTTGGTTAATATCTACGTTACTCTTTGTAGTTTGAAAATTTACAATTTGTTATTTTGTAATTTATGTTAGAATGTTAAGTAATCATTAAGAAGTTGAAAATTTTTAATTAAAAAGGTTCTTTTAGTCATATAAAGTCTATGTAGTTTAATTATGTACCCAGAATGTATAAGAGAACTATTGGACCAAACAAATTTGTGAAACATGGGAAGTTTGAGGGTATAAAAGGGATATTTTTGACTGTTTAAATATAGATTTATTTAATTTTTGACTTTTTATCTGTTTTACAAAAATAATTCAAACCACAAAAAGATAAATTATAGATTTGCAAACTATAAAAAAATAATTTGAATATTTACCAAACCATTATAATTTCACAAATTTGTTTGGTAACAGTTACTACGTATTTGGGCCGAATTCAAACTACAACTTTCTCAAGGACGGTCCTCTAGTCCAAGTCATAGTTTAAATTAATAATAATAATAATAATAATAAATAATAATAATTTGACGGTCTCTTCCGAAATCATTTGTTGGACTTTAAATAATGGCAAAAAAAAAATTATAAATTTTGAGTCTCTTACCAAAAAAACCATTTTGTTTGGTTTTGAAAATTAATATAATATAATATTATATAATTTAAAATTTTATACTGTATACCCAAATAATTGTTCTCAATTGGAGCCATAAAATTTTCCAATGTCATGATAGCAAATTGTTTAATTTTGATGTGTAAAATTTCACAATCTACGGTAGATAGTGGATATTAAGTATGAAATAAATACAGATAAAGGTTTAATTAGTTATTTCTTAATCTTGCCTAATCAAAGTATGTAAACGTAGGAAATAAATTTTTTCGTATATTTGATATTTTTATTTTGATATTTTACTATTAAATTGCTCTTCAAATCTGGAATAGATATTAGGGGTGTTGGTTAGCTATTGTTTTCAAACCATCAAATAAGCGTAATGTTGGAATTTTATGCATGAACAATACATAAAACATATATAGCATAGGTAATGAATAATAAAAAAATAGATGAGGATAAAATTGAAAGAAATTAAGGAAAATTTTGGAAAATGTAATATTTCTTCATGATTTACTACAAGAAAATTGTATAAATGGAGACAAGGTGGTATATTATATATTAGCCTGTACCTATATTGGATTACTTCGAGTGTTGAAACACATAGAGACAATTTTTTGAACCCTTGATATGGGCCCTTATGGCATTCATTGGGCTTCCAGATAAGTATGTTGAAAATGTTCTATTAATCTAGCTTTTGAAGCAAATTGCAGTATAGTGATGATAAACCTTTAAGTATCTCTTGGAATAACAACATAAAATCTGTATAACTTTTTTGTAGAACTCTAGATTTCATACACAGTTTTATATCTTTGCAACAAACTAGCAAATAATTAATTATCTTAAGAGTTAACGTTTGATAATTGTCAAATTCACCTCAGACATTCTTTATGTATTCTCTACTTATCTTTTTATAAGAATATTTATTGGTCATTCAACAGAAAGTGGATTTGGAAGAAAGTAGTCTTAATCTTGTACCTAGAAAACTTGACGTGTTAAATGGCCTCCCATTGTCGTGCTGAAACAAGCAAAGTACTAGCTCATTTTAAGTTTTATGAATTTTTGCACTAATTTAATGGATTAAAACAATATTTTAATATGCCAATATAGCACGTTGAATTGAAAATTTCTGAATTTGTAGCAGCATAATAAGTTGGCCATTCTGTGTACCACCTAAAGCTTTCCAACTTGCAAGTTTAAAATTGTATATAATAAGCTGAAGCAAGTAGTATAAGCAAATATATTCAAAGTTCATAACTTGATAATCACGGAAGTCTCGAACTATAAAAAGAAGCTGTATCTGCTTTAAGTAACTTAATTAGTTGCCAAAGTAGAATTTGCGGTCACTTAATCAATTTCTTGGAAGATTAGTTCGAGTTCATTTTCCTACTTCGTAACTTATAAGACATTCAATTGGTCCATTAAATCATGGACAAAAATATGAATTTAATCACTGTAATTTAATGTTTTTTGACACACATTTAGTCACCTACATATCTAGAACCATACAACACGAGAATGCGAGTAAGATGCAAAATTAAATTATTCTATTTCCAAAAAAAAAAAAATTTATAATCGCAATTCTCCCAACTTAGTGGAATGGATTATGGTTTCCATTTCCAATAGTCATTTAAGAGTGGATTAATGTAAACTAGAATTTCCTAGAGCTGCAAGATTAAGTAACATTATGGCATTTATGTGAGTGAAAGGTACAAACTTCATAGGGTGCCCTAGTTTCTGTAACAACTAAGGAGGTGTTTGGTTTATATTTGAGAATCGGAATCGGAATGAAAATCATAAACCCCACTATTAATATAGATTTATATCATTTCTTTTTACTTGTTTAGTTTGAATAAGAAATGTGTTTGATTATGATGATAAGTTCATAAATTTGAAACCTATGTTACAAATGGAGAATAAAAATGGATATTTTCTAACACTTTTATTCCCATAGAATAATTTCCATAGTGATTAACCAAATAACATCTATGGGTATCATTAATCTTGATTTCTATTCCTTCCTCTCATACTCATAAACCAAACACCTCATAAATAGTTATTTAGTGTCAAGACTTATATATTATTACATTAAAAAAAAAATTGATAGCAGACTATTCAAATTCTACTGCTAGTAAACATGGAAAGAATCGAAGAACAGTTGTAAAACAATATTACAACTTCATATACAGTCCAGCTTAATGTGCATGTGTAGAAGAATTGCACATTGTATTACAAGTCAATGTACAACATAAGATGGTATAGCAAGAAAAAATTTCTACAGTAACGATTATGTCATGACAGACAAATATCCAAGTTATTTTTCAAGTCACGTGTTTTAAGAGTTATTTATCCAAATCTGTGTTTTTGGGGCGTTTTCAGCTTCAAAAATGCAAAAATCATGACGCACAAGAGATCAATTAAGGATTCTAATTTGTTAGTGTTAGGGAGGATTCTAGAAAATTGACAAAATTCGAGATAAATTTTAAATAAATAATTACAAAATAAAAGAGAAAATTAAAAAGAGACGTCAAATTTACGTAGTTTGAACGAAAGATATACGCCTATGGGCGAAGGTGAGCAATAATTTACTATATGAGAAGAATACAAAAGTTTTAAGAGAGTACTCATAAACCCACAAAAGCACTAATACAAAAATACAAGAAAACCTAAAATAAAGACAAAATGTTTAATGACAGACCAACAAGGTCCAATAACCCAGTAAACTCTCTTATGTTTAGTATTTGGTACATAAAACCCAAAATTTAAGGTCTCCATTTATAAGATCAAGGTTCCACAACCCTCCTTAATATTAACCAATGTGAGACAAAGCCACATAACAAATTTCCACCTTGACGTGTACCCACATCTACAATATAGCAAAATAACAAACTTACTCTACCTTCTCCATGAAAGCTCCACTAGGCTTAATCACCAACAACAAAACGCCTATCAAATCCAAGCACTACTTGAACTTGTAAGAAATTTCGTAAATATATCTGCAAGATTATCTTTATTACTGATCTTTTAAACAAGAATTATTCAACAATAGTATCCCGAACGAAGTGATACTTCACATCAATGCACTTAGTCCTCTCATGATACATCTGATCTTTAGTCAAATGACTTGTACTTTGACTATCACAATAAACTGTAGTAATACCATAATGTAGACTCAACTCGCCGACAAACCTCTCGATAACCATAAGGCTTCTTTGATTGCCTTGGTCACGGCCGTATATTCTACTTCCGCAGTATTTGTACACATGTCACAATGGTTGTAAAGCAGTTTTCTAAGTAGATTGTCCTGTTCTGCCAATGCAAAATATATAACTAATAAGTTACAGGGATTTGTCAAGATCTCCGACGGAATCAGTATCCACAAAACCAATCAAAGTGTCACTATTTTTTCCAAATTTCAAACAATTGTTTGAAATACCTTTCATCTGAGAATCCATTTCACAACCTGCCAATACTTTTTTTCAGAATAGGACATATACTTGCTAACTATACTAACTCCTTGTGAAACATGTGAATGTGTACAAATCATTGCATACATGATACTGTCAACTCACTAGAATATGGAATATGTGTCATATAACCTTCTTTCTCATCTGATTGTGGTGACTGAGTAACTGAAAGTAAAAAATGACTTGCAAGAGCAGTACTTACAGGTTTATCATCTTTCATGCTAAACTTCTCCAAAACTTTCTCAAGGCTGTGTAATGCTTTTGGATCAGGAACTATTTCATAGCTCCTCGATCTCTCTTGATCTCCATGCCAAGAATATTCTTAACTGCTCCCAAATCTTTTATCTCAAATTCACTACTCGCCTGTGTCTTGAAAGTGTAAATTTTTACAAAACTCTTAATAGCAATGAGCATGTCATTAACATAAAATAACAAATAAATGAAAGAACATTATTTAATTTGAAAATACACACAATATGTCATCCTCCTTGAATAACCACGATCCAATATAAAGGAATCAAATCTCTTATACCACTGTATTACAAGTCAATTTGCAATTCGTTCTATGACCTGTCTAACAAGCAAATATATGACTTCTTTCCTTCAATTTCAAATCCATGAGGTTGCCTCATATAAATTTGGCCATGAGTTCACTCCATTAGAAAAGCTAAAGGAGAATCAAACTACTCTAATTCCAAATCATACATGGAAACCAAGGCAAGCAAAATACGTTCTTATCTATGTTTAATAACAGGTGCTGCAAATACATCATTGAAATCAATACCGTGTACCTGACTATAGCACTTTGCAACAAATCGTGCTTTATATCTTGCATCTTCAACCCCTGAATGACCTTCTTTTTTCTTAAAAACCTATTTGTAATCAATAATTTTCTTATCTAAAGGTAGTTTTACAAGAACCCAAGTTTCATTTTTATAGAGATATTCAATTTCTTCATTCATAACGACCAACCACTTAGCTGAATTATCACAAAAAATTATTTCAATGTAGGTGAAATGTTCACCAACTCCATCCGTTTCTTTAGTAACTGACATGTGCATAAGACAACTGAATTTGTATATCGTTGCAGTAGTCAAATCTCCCTCATTGGTTTATCCTTGGCAATGGGATGCTCCCCAATCCTCCTCTAGTTCTTTTACACCTGTCTCTGATACATCTATTGAATATTTCTAGATTGGATAAAGACTAACTGAGAAGGATCAAAATTATCAAATTCTAGCTTCAGTAGTTCTGCATAATTTTGATCCTTCTGTATCTGTGATAAGAACTAGAAAACTCTTTTTTTGAAAATAACATAGAGAGTTCATCAAATTTAACATCACTACTAATTACAAATTTTAGAAATTTGGAATCAAGACACCATAATCTGTAGCCTATCACTCCAAAAGCATAATCAAGGAATGTCTTTGTCTCTTATACACATCTAGATGTGTCATAAGAGACAGCCATTATACATCTAGTCTCTTATACACATCTAGATGTGTATAAGAGACAGGAGTACTGACCAAATTTTCTCAAGAGTCTTGAAATCAATAGCCGCAGTAAGAAGCGGTTGACAATGTGACAAGCTGTAGAGATCGCCTCTATCCAAAAATCTTTTGTCAACCCTACATTAGAACTCATACAACAGACTCTCTCTAAAAAGTTCTGTCCTGTATGTTCGACCATAGATTTTTGTATGAGGCTGTATCCTAATTTATGGTGTCGAACAATTCCTTCATTTTTTGCAAAATTCATCAGAATAGGGTTGTGGAAAATTGATCATGTCATTATCTGTATTCTAAGCCGTTTGATCTATTTAAGAGTCAGTTCCTCAATCGAAACTTTCCATTGTTTGAAAGTTAGATAAACATCATTTTTATATTTCAAAAAATAAACTCAAACTTTCCTTGAATAATTATCAATAAAAGTCAACATATATTTGATATCACCCTTGGATGGAACATGAGCTAGCCTTAAAAGATCAGAATGGATATAATCTAAAGTACCTTTTGTCCTGTGGATTGCTGATGAATTGAAGTTGACTATCTTCTACTTTCCAAGGATACAATGTTCATAAAAATTCATTGCCCAGTACTTTGCCCCTAAAGATGCCCTCTTTTGCTCAATATAGTCAAACCTTTCTTGCTCATGTGCCCTAAATGCATATGCCATAATTTGGTGATTTTAGAATCAGATAAAGACGATGAAGAGACTGTTATTGAATCTGTGACTATAGAACTGCAAAATATATAAAGTATCAGACCTACAAGCTTTCATAATATCAAGAGCACCCTTACAGAGTCTTTCATAACTCCACTTTTAATTGTTTATTTGCACCCAAGAGACTCTAAGGTGCCTCAAGAAATGAGATTCTTTTTCAAATCAGGAACATGTCTAACATCAGTGAGCATTCTCACAATACCATCATGCATTTTAATCTAGATTGTACCCTTACCAACAACATCACAAACGATATTATTATCCATCAAAATAATTCCACCATTACAAGATTCATACGTGAAAAAAAAAATCTCTATGGGATACATGTGATAAGAGTATCATGAATCTAAAATCTACTCATTTTAGACCTTGTATACTATGACTCTTAAATTTTTCTAACTTGATCAGTAGTAAATCTCTTATTGGCAGATCTAAATCCAATTATAGACAAATTTGGTATGCTTATCTTTATTTTTCAACCCAAAACATTCAGATTTAATGTGCCCCTTTTTTACAACAATAATTGCATACCAAATTTTTATAATTGGATTTAGATCTAAATTTTGATTTACTACTGTCAAGTTCACTTTTTCAGATATACCCCTGGCAATCAAGTCTTCAACCTAATTTCTACTAATTTTCACAATTATATCTCTATCAATTTGCTCTTTAGATTTTAAAGTAAATTTAATTTCACGATACAAGATTATTTCTTTATGGAAATCATAGTATTTGAAAATATTTAAATGATAGGGGAAGGAACAGAACAACAAAAGGGTCTAATCCTCATCATCATCAATTTTCACATTTATATTTTCCAAATTCATAACAATGGAATCAAATTTATCAAGATGAGAGAGTATGAATGTACATTCAGTCATCCGAAACATGTAAAGGGTTTGCATCAAATAGAGCTGATTCTCAATTATATTCTTCATATACAAAATTTTCAATTTATCTCACATAACTTTGGCTATCGTTTCAATAGTGACTTCCCATAAAAGCTCATCGTGGAGATTTAGGATAAAAAAAGAGTTTTCTAGTGAAGATAGTGAAAGAAGGATAAAAGATGACATCTTCTCTAACTTTTGGTTGAAAATAAAACAGAGATATCAAATTTACGTAATTCGGTCAAAAAACCTATGTCCACGAATGAAGATAAGCAAACTTTTACTATATGAGAAGAATACAAAAGATTTAGAAGAATGTTCCTAATCCCACAAAAGCACTAGTATAAAAATATAAGAAAAGCCAAAATAAAGACAAAAAATTTAATAATCAACAAAGTCCAATAACCCACTAAACTCTCTTATATTTAATATTTGGTATATAAAGGCCAAAACGTAAGGCTTCTACACAACTCTCCTGCTTTATGACATTGACCAATGCGCAACAAAACTCTCCTTAATATTAACCAAAGCCACATATAGTTAGTACAATAATAAACAGCCAATGGAAAGGACTATATAGCTAGAATATAATGGAGCACAATGGAAATTCCTTTATCTATTTTATACAAACAGCCAATTGAAGTGGTTGAATGAGCAAATCGCATAGGTGAAAACAGTTGCGTTTTAGACAACAACAACAACAACAAAGAGTCCTCCTATTGATTGCTAAATCTACTTACTTTTCCTAGTGCATATATACCTTTTCTTAGGATAACATATATTATTAGGATTATTGTGCTTACAAATTCAGCCAGTTGCCACTAAGTCATCTGCCAAATTATCGTTAATTCCACTCTAGAGAAGGTACAAGAAATTAATTAGTTGAAGTTAGATTGTTTTCCTTATAGGTTGAGGTCCATCGCAGTATCTTCTATCTTATTGTATTAACCTTTATCTTATTAATTAAATTCTTGACACGTGTATTTAATAATACTTATAAGTTATATATAATATATGTGTCAAGTATTTAAATAATAAAATAAGAAATTAATATAGAACGTGATATAGGAGATTCGGTTCTCTTAACCTTTTCTTGTAGGAATGACTAGGACTGGATTAGTGGTCGTCTTGTACATTGAAATTCTTCTAAAGTAAAAGATTTTGTTTTCACTTTTGTTATTTATTGATTAAGATGTTGGTTAGCGATTTATTTATTTTTTGTTTCGTTTCTCCTTCACAATTTTAAAAGTCTAGAAACCGAACCTGGGCATGTGTCTTGTAGCCTAATGGGGTTAATAATCAGCAAATATTTATGGAAATGAACATTGTGGAATTGCATTTTCCTGTCATATCACTGTTTCACATTCATCTTTGGACTATTAATTTGTTAAAAAATATGAACTTCTATTTCAAAATTAATTGGCGATGAGTGGTATAGTTCAAAAATTTATTAACTATTTTAAAATCTTTAAACTAACCGATATGAGATACTTATGTTTTGACACTCCCTCTCACATGAGTTGGGTTAGTTGAGAATCTGTTACATGAGTTGAAATTGAACTTAGAATTCATTATGTGGGTTGGACGTGGGAGAGCCCGTTGGAAAGGACTATATAGTTAGATCTTTTTCATCTAGATGTGTATGTGAATATGAGAAAAATTGTTCGACACCATAAAGTTAAAAAATTACACTTCTACCTCTCGATTGTTTTTAGATGTAAACCTATATTCTTTAACATAATCAATTAAACTGATCACTTGCTCAGATTAGGTGCCATTCGTATGGGAAGAGTAGTTTCCCAATCGGGCATGAACATGCGCAAATAACAGAATCATTAATTAATTGTTTGCACACAAAGAAATGATTATTTTGGAATTTTGAGTGATTGATGAAGATATATATGCTGATTTTACAGAATTTTTAATCAAATAAAAGGAAGCAAGGTAATGTCATTTAAATAGTACCTATATTCTGTATTCAAGGGGATCGTTTTAAATATAAGCATAGTTTTAAAAACTTAAAAAAAAATTCCGCCTAGTTGTACATAAGTTTAGCAGAATGAAACATGTCTCGGTGAAAAAGTTCGATTAGTATCCAGTTTTATGTATTAAATTCGATAAATTTACAGGATAATCATGAGTTCTGCCCAAATTAAATTTTCTAAAAACTCGCAAATGTGATAAATACGTAATAAAATTTGTTATTAATTTTCTAGATTAATGATAAGTAATGTGTGAAAATATCGTGTGTCAAATCTCTTAGTGCACAAGGTATAACTCCTCATTTTTACCTCTTGATTTGATGAAAATTAACCTGAATTTTCAAGTAAACTCGATTCAATAATTTTTCTGTCACCAATTAACCCCAGTTCAATTTGGGTCATCTTCTCTCAGTTAGATATGTAAATAGTTTAATACTTTTTGTTTTTTTCCTTTTCAGTTTTCATTTCTTCTATGTGCTGGGAAATTCCAAGAAATTAATAAAATTTGGATGATGTTTCCTCTTTTAATTTTTCTTTTTCAGTTTTTTATATATCCACCTTCATTTATGCGATAGAGGACTTTGTCCAGATCACTTTTTATTTTTTAATATAAAAAAATATTTTGCATGTTGTTCCTTCTTTCCATGAAATATTCGAAATTCTGTGTTAAATAATACTTAGTAGATCAACGTTTAAAAGTAACTTTTTAATGTTAATTGAACTAGGCTTATCCATATTTATCCTTGAGCCGCCTAAGGGAATGTAGAATTCATAAACCGGCATATGCTGTTGCTGCATCCTAATTAATCATCCTAATCATGATTATAAAATCTAACTTAATAATCTTACTAATCAAGATAAAAATTGGAATTGAGATGGGCCCAATAGTAAAGTTGTTTTTTAATTTTAAATGCTTGTTATTTCTTAAGGCAGAATACTTCTTGAGTGCCTCAAAGAAATTATCTTAATATATATTCCCATGCTTAAGAACATCTATAAAACTTATGCAATACAACATCTCTGCACAAATCATTAATAGATGAGTATTACCATGATAATCTTTCAAAAATCTGGTGTCATGATGGCAACCAAATTAATCGTATATTTTTCAAAAAAAAATGGATTAAATGCAATATTACATCAAATAAACCTTCTCGGCGAATTGGTCCTATGAGGTTGAGAAGAGTACCGCAGTCGTATACGATGAGTTTGTCTATGACATGTTGGAAAATTTTTACTTTATGCATTGACTAGAGGTTCAAATAATTCTAGCAAGGTTTTTTTTTCCTTTTCTAGAAGTAGTACCATCACAGGGAGAGTCATGCATGAAATCTCTAAAGTTCATCTATTCTGTGTATAAGAGACAGATCCAACGAACTAATGTTGGATGATTGAAAATAATAAAATTTTCTACTTTTCAATTATTTTAACGGTTGTAAATGTATCCCTTATTACAAAGTGAATAGGCAAAATTGACTTAGCAGCCAGACCAATAGATATTATTTTTCTTGTTTCTTCTCCTAAAGCTTCTTGGAAGACATGCAGTACTATTTAATTTGTTAAGTATGGCCAACCTAAGATTCCATAAACGTGTTCATTTTCTTAAGCATACAAATAAATGAATGAGATTCCAAAACAAGGGTCTGTGATCATCAGTGCATCATCACCATTCATCAATATTAACATTTACATCATGATGGAAAAATATATTTGTAATATTCTGCAATCTACACTGCTCAGGATGATTCGGTTGATGGAAAAGTAAGGACTCGGCTCAAGGTGGATGACCTAGCTTAATCAAATTTATTTCTTACCCTATATTGTTTTCATCAATATAGCAAAGTATATCATAAGGAATGTACAATGCATAAGGGCAATTAGAACCATCAGTTAGGTCCTATAGAAGTAATGTCTATAAGCCCTTACATTTCTTTTATATAAAATCTTTAAAAATCCAAAAGAAACACTTCACCCCGAACTAGGTACGTAATAACACTTTGCCCCTGAAATAAAAAAATTACACTTTACCTCCAATCTATACCACTCATCGCCCTGTCTTTAATACACCATCTAGACCAATATATATCTTGGTCAAATTTTTAAATTTTGTTATTTCATTTTATATATTTTCGAATTTGAATGTTTAATTATAATAGTAGAACAATTCCTAAATGAGCTAATTTTCTATTGAAAATTCTCTTTAAAGATATTGTGTGACAATATATACTTTTTTTATAAAATTTGTGATTTTTTTGATGTCTTTTAGCATTTTATAATTTTAATATTTGGATGAACTTGTGCAAATTGCTATGTCAAATATAATATAATTTGACATTTTATCACATTTTTACTCCTTAATTATTTTATTATAATAATTTTTATTATAATATTAATTTGTTATTATATTTTATTTTTGCCTATATAATTCTTTTATACGTATTGAACATCAAAATTAAATACATGAAAAATCAAAATATAATACTAAGGGTATTTCAGTCATTTAACTTGATTTTTAAAGGATGAATCATGTGATTGAGAGGTAAAGTGTAATTTTTTTAGTTCAAGGGACAAAGACATTATTAACCCAAATAAAAACTATATGTGGAGGTTAAAATAATTAAGATTCTAGGAATCCAGTCGTAAAGCAAATTAGCAATCTATAATCATTTGTTTAAGAGAAAAGCTTAAGAAGACTCGTGGAATTTAATTCACTTCAGAAAGAATATTAGTATTATCACCATTTTCCTTATCTTCTTTAATTCCTCCCAACACCTCACAAGATTGTGATTCTTGCATGCATTATGGGAATCAGAATATTAAAATTTTGTATCCTAACTAAAACCAAAGAGAATTTTCTACAATGATCACATAGTAGATTACATAATACATTATTGATAGGTTCAAAATGTCTGAGAAGACAATTGGTAGCCAGCTAGGATATAATTTGTTCATCACCCTCAAGCCCCATATGATCATTCATTTATTTATTCTTCACACCTATATGTTATCTTCCGTGAACTTCTCTGTAAGATTGCCCATAGGGTTGACTCAAACGGTAAGTAAGGCAATCGACCACAATAAAACTCACAAGTTTGATTTTTATTACCCGCAATTCCTTGTTGGTAGACGACCTACAAGTACCTCAGTAAGTAAAAAAATGTGCTAGTGACATGCCCTGGCACTGGGTGAAGAGTACTACCCTACTGCTAAACTTTTTCTTACTGAAAAAATGGTAAAATAACTTCGCCAGAAGATTATGGTTCGCTACACGTTTGCTCGAATATATAATCTAAACCTGCCATGTCTAAATTGTACTACTACTACGAAAGACAACCATTACAAACAAAAGAAGAAGATGCAAAGAGAGGCATATACTTGGTAAGAGTCCACTAATAAGTCTAGCCATATTCAATAATGGTGTACCATCATATTATGCGCTAAGATTTTAGAGCAGTACAATAACCTTTAGGGGTACTTGAAGGAAGTATATGCCCTTTATTGAAGTTTTTTGTTTCAGGATTAAAGAGATTGAAAAGATGTGTTCCTAATCCAATTTATATGGATTTTTTGGTGGGATATTCTCCATTGAAATGTACATTTGCCACTAATTTAAGGGCATTTGCTGGAATCACAATCCGGAATCGTATGCTTAGAATCATCTTTCCAATTCTATGGAAGCTTAAATTATACAGTGGTTTCATATAATTTTAGTATTGTCTCTTATACACATGTTCATGAGAGAAGTTTTAAAACACAGAAAAATTTTCCAACATGTCATAAGAAATGTCTCTTAAGGATTGAGGTTGAAATGTTTCATTATCCAAAGGCTAGTCACTGTCTCTTATACACATCTAGATAGGGTAGAATTCGATGCATTGTCCGAGAAGCATTTAGGTATATGATTGAACACAATAACACATAACATTTGTGAACAATCGACCTCATCTAATAGAAATAAAGCTTGATTATTGTTGTTAATTATAATTTAAGGTAGAAAATTCCTTTCCTTTCTCTGTCGGGTGAGATCGAATTGGGGTTCATTAATGAGAAGGACACTATGTCCAAGCAATACAAGGAATATTTTGACTTGTTTAGGCTAAATTGAAAGTCGATCCTCGCAAAATGCCTGATAGAGCATGGTATAGTCACCATGACGACCTTTTCTTGCAAATACCCACATTATTAAGAGATGAAAACTTCTTTCTCTTAATTCTCTTAATTAGCTAGACAGAAATTAATTACGGTATCTTATCTGTTTATACTATATTAAAAGAGTCATATGATAATGATTTAAATTTTCTTATCAAAGTTACCTTTCCAATCATTTGATTCCTAAATTATTTATGTTCCCTAAATTGAATGCTTCTTTATAATAATTTAGGTTATTTATGTAAATACTCTTCAAAAAATAAAATAGAAAATAAAACCTACTTTTATAGACTTTATATTAAGAAATAAATTTGATTAAGTAAATTTCCTTATGTAATAGAATATTAGGAATGAGTTAGAAATTAAAAAAAAAAAAAAAAAGAGTAGGAAATAACTTTATTGGGATGTATTTTAGGAATCAATCAATAATAAAGAACAAAATTTACTTGAAAATTACATATTTTATTTCTTTTGGACCCTTAAAGAGAAGTGTTCTCTTAAAAAGGTTTAGATTTGTATAACACCTCATTATCTAAATTTATTTTTATCTCAAAATATTTTCTTTCTTGATCTCATTATATCATTAAATGGAATATCCACATATAGCTATTATCAATATATATAGGTTGTAAATAAATTAATAAACTAGATAGATAAGAAATGCAATTAAAAAAACTAATTGGTTTCTTAACAAGTCTATAAAAAAGAAAAGGTAAAATTCGTTTGAAAAAAGAAAAATAAGAAAACAAGACTATTTTTAAAGGGTTAAATACCATTATGGCCTTAACTAAGCTAAGAGACAGATAATGTATTCCTATATAACAAAATACCATTATCCCTTTAAAAGTACATAAATTTAAATTTGTACTTTCAATCTTAATGATTACTTTATAGTTAGAATAAGATTCTTTTGAAGTAAATTTCTATGTAGAATAGAGAGTTTTATCTGATATCAATTTTTTTTAATGACGGATTTTAGAAATTATACAAGTATGGAAATAAATTTTTTTGAGGATTAGAAATTAAGTTAAATAATAGTGAAATTATCCTTAACAATTCATAGATATTATCAACATATAAGTCTTTTGTACTTTTGACAATAAAGTACAATTTAGGTAGTAACAAATGCTTATAGATCTGTCTCTTATACACATCTAGATGTGTATAAGATTTCGTTTCTAATGTTGTTCTCTAGACTTAATAATAATGAAAGTAGATCTACTATCCAGAATATTATCAAAAAACTTGGTTTCTGTGTGGTGTACTAAAAACAACTATAAAGGACCTATCTTTTTGAGTTATTCTTAAATCAATTGGATGAGTAGGAGAGAGTTCTGCATCTTATACACCTATCTCTTGTTTGTATAAGAGACAGGATTTAATTTTATCACCTCAATCTCGTCAAATCTTTACTTAGTGACTCAATCCCATGACACTAGGTTATAGAAAAACGTTACTATACCTCAATTGAATATCATTCAATAAAAAAGAATATACTTCCTTAAGATGCAATTAAGATTATAGTACATGACTCTAACCCTATGTGTATAAGAGACAGGATGTAAACCTATAAACATCTAATCTTAAATATTAGTAACCGTGTGAATTGTATACTAAAAAATAGAGATATGAAATCAGTTACTAATTTTATTTTTATTGAAGTGTACTTTATCTAATAAAACTTAAATACTAAATGTCTATTCTTACTTTTGAATTAGGCTAGCAATATTTCACGGCTGTAATTTTCCAGCCATAGCAACTTTCTCAAAATTCAAGAATATCCCTACAAACTTATCAACTTCTTCCTCTCTTTCTGTAACATTTTTGCCACCCTTTTACCTTCCTCAATCTTAATGTTCTCCTTGTAACTTCTTGGATAATGTTTTAATCTTTTAAGTTGTCTGCTCAAATTGTTCTTATTTTTTTGGTTATTTTGACACAACAAGAACCAAAAGAACAAGAACCTCAATCCAGTCAGAGGAAATTTGTCTCTTAATACAATACTAAAATTATTTGTTGTGTTATCTGTAACACTATAAACAACTAGAAATGTATAAGAGACGTGTATAAAATTATATGTAACCACTGTAACAGATCTGCACTCTTTTACACCTTAAATAAATAATTAACAACAATAATCACTTTGTTTTAATTTAATAAAATCAATCTTTTGTATAAAGAATTTGCTATCTCGAATTAAAAACATAAATAATTTTCAATACAATAACCCAATTCGATCTCATAATTAAGCTTCATTCCTATTAGATGAGGTCGATTACATAAGGAAATTTATAATGTAAATTTATTTCTTAATCTAGATGTCTTATAAGAGACAGGTTTTATTTGCACTTTTATGTGTTTTGAAGAGTATTTACATAAATAACCTAAATTATTATAAAGAAGCAAAATAAATTATGTTATAGAGAAAGATAATTAATAAGGGGAAGAGTGGTAAAATCTTTGGAGAGAGAAGAAGGAGAGAATTACACGAATTGAAGAAAGTGTGAAGTGAAGAAGAAAAAGAAGCGTCAAAAAATAATTTTACTCTTTACGGGGCATTATTGATATTTGTGGATAATTGGCATAAAATGACAGGAAAATCGCTGCTTTGGTAGTATCACTAGCCTTTGAATTATTACTATTAAGGTTGATAGCTATAGCAATTATATGTGGTTGGTTTTATTCTAAATTGATAGTTTTAACATAAAGATTAATCAGTAAATTTCACGTCTTGCTGCTCATTCTATAGAATATTTTTTCACGTTTTTATTTTGGGATGGCCGAATTGATAATCTTGCAAATACATATTTAAGTGAGATCTTTGTTTCTTAAATTAGAAATTACAATTTAGTATTTGTACACGAATGGTTCCTTCAATTGGTTTCAAAAGATGTCTACAGTAAATAATAATCAAATCCTCTAATGCTTGACAAATCTAAAAAGCGATTTTAAGATAACACTTCAGTAATAATCAAATACTCAAGCATTTATCAATATTTTTTCAAGACTACATTCCCCTCTCTGATTACTAAACTCACAAGAATGGATGTAATAATAAACTCTAATATAGTAATACTATTTCATTGCATACATTGTGCTCATGACTTTTCTTATCTTCGAATATGTGGAGAATATCAATGAACTCATGGTAGAATATTTCAATGGTTCTCAACTAAGAAAACTTTTATTTATAAAATTACAAGGTAGATGAGTTATTCACATGACACAAATATTTATCTTGCATTAAATTCCTTGAACTATTAAACTAATCGGATCTCTAAGAGACAGTCTACCATGAGTTAACTAAAAATCATACACAAAAGTTACGTTGTAAAATATGAAGAATATTGACTCATTCTTTGGTTTAGTTAAACATTAAGAAAGAATTATATAAGAAAAAAATAAACGAACTAAAAAAATCAAACAATTGCATTTCAAAACATATTTTACTATTTAATTCATAAAAAAAAAAAAATCAAACCATTAATATGTCCGAATGTACAAAGCCCGTGCTCCCATACTAGTATGATCTTAACTACTCTTTTGTGATGAATGTTATAAATAAAAAATGCCCATGAAAAAAAAAAAGAAATTTATTTCCTTCATACTTTCTAATGACTCGAATAGATGACCAATAAATTATAAAAACAGTATCTACTACAATCAAAGTGCAATTTTATTATCAAGATCTTTTTAAAAATAAAGAGATCATGATAAAAGCTGGCTGGATCGATTCATGATTTTCCTCTTTTATTTCTCTTTATGTCCAAGATTTGGGTAACCTTCTATATACATCAATCCCTTGTTTTTTCTTGAGTGTTTTTACCCCTAAAAGGTTTAAGCCATCAAATAACTTTCTAATAAATTTAGACAGTAATTATTTGCATATCATAAACTATAGCGCGGGAAAATGTGCAAATACTATCATATTTTAAAATATAAAAAAGTTCATTCATAATTGATGTTAATAATGAATTAAAAATTCAAATAGATATAAATTTTGAATAAACTGTCAATAAAGAACTCTTACGAAGTATTAATTAATAGGAATTGCATATTAAAGTAATAATAAAAAATTTATATCTATATAAAGCATATGCACATAAATGAGTCATTTTTACATTTTCTAATGTTTTAGAATCTTTCTGTGAAAAAACTCAATGCCTCTAAAATCATAGTGGTGATGTTTAGATATATAGACATAATATGATAAATCATGTACTATCGTCAAAGATTTGACGAGATTGAGGTGATATGTTTAAATCTTTAGGGGAAATGTGAGAGGGCATCACCTCTAATCAATACAAAATACAGAAAAACATACATTGTATACATAATTAATTAGGTTAATTTAATAAGTAACTCTCTCTTATACACATCTAGATGTGATATATAATTATCGATTTATTAAAAATAATTATATAAATTAATTCTAAAACTAGTCTAGGATTAATTTGGCAGATCATGTTGAATGGATGACCACCTAAATCTAATCAAACATGCTAACCATCAAAGTCTTATATCATATCTTGAATCCCAACAACAAAGGTCTATAAATAGAAACTTATCTTTTCACGAGACAATTAATAATATTCAAAAATCAATTATACTCCTTATTTCTCAACTTTCTCTTTCTAAACAAGCTTTAATTCATCAACTGTTATTGCAAAATTTTTGTTACGTAATCAAACTTAATTTATATCACATATTTTATGTTGTTAGAAAATCCTCCTATTCACTTTCTAGATCCGGGTCGCATCTAGCATATTCGATTCTTATTTACTCAATCCCCATGCACGGATTGTTGGTTATATGTTGTATTGTGTCTAATCGTGCACAGCCAAAAATAAATAATATGTTAATTTAACTGACATTATATTAATTAACCTAATTACTTGTGTATTTCTGCAAATCAATAGTTAATTTTACACTAACACTACCGTCTACATCAGTAAATTTTGACAAGCAATACGAGAAAACAGTAGAGTACGTGTTGCCCTAGGAAATTAAAACGGGCAGAAGGTGGGCACAAAGGCGCACTCATGAGAAAAAGATTGGCATCCTACTCAGACCACCCATGATAAAATTTACTTGGCTTATCATTCGAAAAGGAAAATATTTAAATAAATTTAATTTTTTTGTTTTATTTATAAATTTTGTGATTAAAATTTAATTTTATGAAATTTTTACTTACATCAACAAATGTTATATATTATATGTTTAATCCGTACTATAGAATTTATAAATAGAATAAAAAATCAAATTTATTTAAATAGTTATCTTCAAAAAAAAGACTGAGATTTTATTTATTTATTTATTTTGTGGCCTTGTGCATATCTGTTCTTTTTACCTTGTAATTGAACTTGTGCTGTTGTGCATGCCCCTAAATTATCTATAGATCTTCAATGTTTCCTTTGATTCATAGTATAATTTTGAAAAACTAAGAGACATTTTAAGCTGATATTAACTAATTAACGGAGCATCAAAAGGGCAAAATGTATAACTAAATTGAAGTTTTTGCATATAGCTCACCTGCTAATTGATAATAGCAGAAAATGATAGCGAGACTGTCAATAATAAGAAAAATGTATGCTCTATCCCACCAAGTTGTTTCAGGTAGAAATATTGTTTAGATTTCGGTCTTGTAGTCATACTAAGTATATCTATAATCAATTGTAGTCATTTAAACTCGGAAGCAAGTACAAAAGTGCGCATGGGATTAGTAATGTTAATTATTTAATCAACTAGTACTAGAAGAAATTTTTGCAGCGAACCTTTTACTTCAGTAAAGTTTTACATCAATCCACATTACATCATTTCACCTAAAATACATAAGTATAAAATATTTTAAACTAAAAGTATCATAACATGATTCATGTATTAAATCCCTTTACTAGGATGGCACATCAGATAACCTAGGGAGTAGACTCTCTCTTATGGAATTAGACATATTCATAGTGTACAACGTTGGTGCTTGATTATGATTATTTAGTTAACTCATGGTAGTAATAGTACCAAATCCCTAGGATAATCCCATGGAATTAGATAGCTAATATGCTTGTTTTCGAAAAATTCTTATATAGATTATATCCATGACATAATATCATGGATTTATTGGTTTATGTTAAACCACCTCATTAATTTGAGGGTGAGGTGAGACAAAATGAGATGAGTTGGCACATCTCTGGGAAAAGTCTAATGATCTATGTAATGTACCTAATATTTTCTTTAACTAGCTGATGATAGGCCTGTCAATGGGTTGGATCTAGATCCGAACTCGACCGACAATCTGGAACCACTTATCTGCGTCTAGATTTATGATAAATTTTGATTATCCGCATCCGATCCGGACCCATTTAGCTATTATAATAAACGGTTCGAATTTGGATCTTGGTGTTCCGACTTGATTAAGATCTGGATCCGATTAAAATATTTAATATTTAATAAAATTATTGTATATTAGTACTATTTTATATGTATATATACATATATATTGTGTAAATTGTGCATGTAATTTATGTTTAGTGTAGAATAGATGCATAAATATTAATTATGAAAAATACTTTTTATAATTGAAAAAAAAAAGAGAGAAAATTCAATAAGTTATAATAGTTCTATATATAATTTTAAAAGTGATAAACAGAATATTAATTACCCGATCCAGATCCGGATTCGATATCACTATATTAATCGGATCTGGATCGAATATACTAGATGTATCATCATTAAGGCTTGTAAACAGGTCGGATATATATACAATTAAATATTAGCAATTTATTATGGTTTTCTCTTATAGAATTAGTTACATATCTTGGAGAATGTCTCCTATTTATAGACAAAGATGTAGGAGTTAATATCCTTACCTAATTATAGTTTTGCCCTTAATAAACTTTCTTGAAGTACAAATAACTTACCCATGCTTCATCACTAGCCAACTAAGTACCAAACACCATGAGATTAGGGTACGAAATTCTATTGATAATTTTAATAGTTATGTGGATATTAATTTTCGTAAAAGTCACGGCACTATTGCAAATTGTAATTGATGAAACCCCCACGTAGAGTAGGGAATGCCCCACGTAGAGTAATTGTGAGTTGTGTTGCAAGGAATAATTTTTATTTTCTAGATGTGTATAAGAGACAGGGGACTAGCTGAAATTCTAATTCGCTTAATTGCTATATTTAGGGCCAAGATTTTTCATGTTGAAATTCGATTTGATTACTAGTTAAGCCAAGCTCCACATTAGTCGAATATAGTTTTCCCAGTCTCAAATCTTGTTCGAGTATGGATATATTTATTTAAAATAATAAAATGACAAATACATTAATTTATCTTTAAATTTGTAAGAGAATGAACGAATCCAAATATTTATTAAAAATTATTGGATAGATAAGTTAATAAAATTTTATTATGTGAATTGGTTTTGATAAATGGTGATAAATTTGTGGTTATGTAAAGAATTACTTCTTTCAGTTCAAGCTCTCTATGAATCATCACCAAGTTTGAGCTTCACTTCACTAATATTTTAACTTTTATATTGTACTTGGATGGAGAGATTTTGGTAGATTTGATTTGAAATTTAAATCTATAATAAGTTATCTAAACAAATTAATTGATTTAGTTATGGATTTAAAATCTACCAACGGCCAAATCAAATCGCATTTTCAGTTCTTAATTTAAATGAAATTTCATATCATTTCAAATCCACCCAATTCAAATTCATCCATCCAAACGCAACCTGCACAAAATTCACAACCAGCTGTCTACAGGACTAAGGAAATATGTTCTGCATTGGTAATTAATCTTCACTCGTAACCAAACCTATCACAATGTACCTAAAGTTTAGGCACACATATATATACATGTATAACTCATGTCAACCATGTGGACCACATTACAGAAAATCACATATATGAACATAGATTGCAGTTAGGATTGTACTATGTAATAATAACTAATTAACTTGTTATTATTCACAGTTGGAAAAACATTATTGATTTTTTTACACAAACATTAGATTGGCCAAACTAATTACTCATTGCGGGGTTGAATATATAGGTGGCTTTATGTGATCTCACTATGAGAATAGGACAAAGGATGCTCTTAGGGTCTCCCTTGCTCTTATAGAGATTAGCAAGACAATCGGTGAACTCTGATACGCCCATCGGGTTGATTAAATAATTAATAGATGAAATAAGAAGACATTTTACCAATGTAATTTATGATATAATGTCAGAAAATGATAGTTTAATAAATAATTAAACACATTACAAAATTTATAAATATAATTTTGAATTAGTTCATATAAAAAATTTTCCAATGTATCATGTATGGTGACAACTTGTTGGGAAGATGATGGATATTTCAATGGAATATTTCAACTTAGAACCTTCTTTTCCTGTACGTTTGAATAATAACTAGCTAGTAGTACTAGTAGTTGCCATATCCCCCAGAATTCTTTGATGCAAAAGTGAAAAACTTGTATTGGAAAAGATTTTATGCCCAACTACCAAACATTTTGATTTTCAAATTAACATACACACACCATTAATCAGCAAAATTATTATAATTTACAAGAGAGAGTGGAAAGTATATAATGCTCTCCATGATGATTGGGGCCTTATAAAACAAGAACGTGAAGAACCATGGAATATTTATATGTGCATGGCATAGATATGTTTTCATGCTTGTATGAAGATAGCTTATTGTTATTATAATAGCTTTAAAGGCTACCACGACATACTCCCCTTTTTAGAGAAGCAAAATCCATGTCAATGTGACAGGAAAATTTGATGAAACACTAAAAAAAGAATAAAAAAATTCAAGTTCTCGATGTCCTTGGATATTTGTGTGTTATATACTTAATATATTTAGAACATTTTTTAATTTTTTTTATAAAAAGAATCCACTTGTGACAATCATATTTTCTAGTAATACTGACTGTGTTAATAAATTATGAAAACACATTTTACCATAGTGAATATACTTGATTGTCAATATATTTAGAATATAGTGCATAATAATGTTACAAGTCTACTTAATAAAACCAATAAAGCTTGCTGTGAGTGAAAGTGGGGGATGTAAATAATTGCAAAAGCTTTTTTCGTTGTCTTCAACTTAGCGGAAATAATGCTGGTCTAGGCAAGCTTTGATTGTTTAAGTAATTGTAAATCATTAAGCCAATAATTCTCAAGCTAAATTAAAGAAAGTCCTTGACTTTTTTAGGTGACAGATTTGCAAATATATATTTTGCCAAAAGATAGAGTCTTGAATTGTAAATATTTAAATAGATATGTTGTCACACCCGAATCAAAAGCTAAACCAAAGCAGAAACAGATTTGGCTTTTCACTGTGGCTCATCAAAATGAATATGGAAAATACTAACATTGGTTTGGTTTTGGACCTTACTAATAGATTTTGTAGTCAAAATTAAATTTTATAAAATTTTATTTATGTTAGCTAGTGTCAGAAATTCTATAATATTTAATCCACACTATCAGAACTACAATTAAAATTAAAAATCAAATCTATTTAAATATTTCGTAATGAATATATCAAGTTATTTGTTGGTGTCTGAGCTCATATTTACAAGACATTCCAAATATTAATTTAATTAGCTCTCTTATACACATCTAGATGTGTATAAGAGACAGCATCACTAAATTCCAAGTGGAAACAGCATAGGATAAAAATAGGTGTACTAGAGGATATTACAGAATGTGCTGTTTGGCATCACATACTACCACCCCAAACAAAATTCCTTTCCCCTTCATAAATATTATGATCTTGGGCTCAAATTAAAACACTCACTACTCACCAGTCTTGGCAAATTCATCATAATATACACACCATTTTTTTTTTTGCGTCTAAGAAAATCATCACAAAATAGTTGTCAAGATGGTGAAGTTCTCTAAGCAATTTGAGGGTCATAACTTATTATAATTTAAATTTCTCTTTCAAATCTACTGACCTGTCTCTTATACACAAGTACTGTTAAGAGAATTGCATCTCATCAACTCAGAGAACAACACAAATAACAACAACGAGCAGTGTAAAACAGGAAAGTTCCTTCTCCAACATCCTCCTCAATTCTCTGAGGAAGTTTTCATTACTTGGACATCAGCAAAGAGAGCACAAAGTCATTCAAGTATTCTTTTTATTCCTCTCTGGAATTTTCTATCACACTATTCATCTTCGTGTCTTGCGTAGAATAACTGAAAAAGCAACACATTCACATTTTTTGTTCAAGTTTAGATCACATGCAAAATGTGACAATCGAGCCAAAAAGAATAACTTTAGTGCATACTTATATTCTTGTTGCCGATGATGATCAGGTTCACCGAAAACTTGCATCCTCAGCTGGCAAGGGAGAATTGTACGAGACAGAATTGCTCGAGCAATTTGCTGCTGACACTGATGCAGCTAAAGAGTTCTTTGCACTCCTGGACCTTCAACTTAACAAAGTGAACCAATTCTACAAGGCCAAAGAGGCAGAGTTTCTTGACAGAGGAGATGTCATTGAGGAAACAAATGGAGATTCTTGTGGAGCAAAACTGCGCTGAAGGACCCTTTTGCACGTTGTTGCTTCTCCTAAAGAGGATGATTCAATCTCAGGCACCATTTCATGTGGTATAGGACTACATCCAGTTGAATTCTGTGAATACTGATATATGCATGCAAATTATTATTGGATATGAGTATAGATTTATGTGCTTAAATTCTCTTGGTCACTTGGTCAATCACAATCTTGTGTACCATTTGCAAAAAGTGTTTCCATCATCATCCTTAAGCACAACTCAATCATGCACAAATTCATCCTTTTTGAGTTAAAATGGAAAAAATTTAAAGCATCATGTCACAAGTTTTTTCTTTTAGGCTATATATGGATGTCATGAAATGTGTGTACCCTTGTGTTCCATTGCATTGTCTAAGATTTTAATCAATTTAATTGGCCACAGACGAAGAATCCAACACCGACAGCGCAGAACAAGAGCAGGGCCAGGATACTTCAACAGATGAGCCTGAAAAGAACATTGTCCAATTAGAAGAATATTGCAAAGCCAGATGAAACAGGCAAATCATCACTGAGTTCAAAGAGAGAAGAGGGGAAAATCAGGAGTCTTTCCAGTCGCGTTATCAACTGCCAAGGAAAAGCTTAAGATATTACATTCCTCTAACAAATCCAACGCGTACGTTCTCAGCGATAACATATTTACTTTGGGATGATTTAGTGAATCAATCCTCCAAGAAATGTGGCTCAGAAGGAAGTAGATTGCATATAAACAAAACAAAGCTCCATCATGCTGAGAAAATGATTAGAGGAGCATTCATGGAGCTTTACAAAGGATTGGGTTACCTCCAAACTTACAGGTATAATTAATTGAATCTTCCACAAACATATAACTATGCTTTTATGATCCATTTTAATAAGTATTGAGAGTTTGTGCTCACTTGTACAATTACAGGAACTTGAACATGCTTGCTTTTGTAAAAATTTTGAAGAAATTTGACAAAGTAAGTATTCGGGGTGATCTTTTGGTCATATATGCACTTTCATCTTCTTTTTTATTGATGACTTAACTTTAAAAATGTTCAGGTGACTGATGTACAATATATTGACAATTTAGTGTACTGTCTCTTATACACATCTAGATGTGTATCTCAGACAAGGTAAATCATCTTGTGTGGAAATCACACTTTACTTGTATAATATCTAGTGGACACGACATTATAGCTAAATACTGCTGATTGGAAGATGATTACCTGTGGGGTATGAGCCATCCCATCTCAGATTATTCTTAGACAGTGTTAAGTGGTCATCTGCAAGTAAAGTGTATTTCCACACAAGAAATGGTCTTAGATTTTCTGCGATCTAGCTAAGATATGCTTGTCTCACAGTACACTAAGAATGCATATTTCTAAAACAATTATGTGTAATCAGTTTCAAGATTGACAGGTTTTGAAGTTAGCAGATGAGGTTGAAGAAATTTTCGTTAAACAGTTTGCGGAAGATGACAGAAGAAAGGCCATGAGGTACCTCAAACCGACACAGCATAAAGAATCTCATGCTGTATACAATTTAGATTGGTGTATCTTCATTTTCATTCAATTATTGATTTAGTATGAAAGATAAATTTTCATGATAACATACATAATAGTCTTATTTTTTATCTTCCCTTTTTTATTTACATTTTTGCTAAGCTAGTTTTGTGAAATTTGGGGCCATTTGATAAAAAAGGAGATAAACTAATCAATCTATATGTGCGAAATGGCCAGGATAGCAACTTGACCACAAATCAAGACTCCATATACACATCTTTGATGTGTATAAGAGACCACATTTTGGAGGTGGAGAGAAAGAGAAGGTCCTATAGGCCATAATCATTTTATTGACCACAGCTTTTTGAACCTCAAAAGGACCCTCAAAACTTAAAATGGAGCTCTTCCCAGTTTCCTCATTGTGGTACTTCGCCATATATTGTGAGACTTCTATAATGACATGTACTACTATCCTAGAGCATTATTCCTGACATGCCCTGGTAGACCACCGACTCAAGTTTCTACTACATGCAACTATCTTTCATCGGACTGTTTAAGGAATTTCTTGTGCATCTAATAATGAATAAATTAGGCTATTATGAATTTTAAGAAAAGTTCTAAAATAGATTTAATGCATAATATGGACATGCTAGAATCGCCTCTTCAATTCAGGTTTACTAGATAACAACTTCAGATCATCATTCTAGCCCTGAATATTTAATATAATGATTGCTATGCACTACATCGAATGATGGAGGACATTCCACTAATCCATTCTTTGGCTTTTCGGTAACCAGGATTATTTGCTTGTCTTTCCATAATATAGGTTGGATATGTCATCATCTCTCACACATCTGGGTGTGTACAGACCTCAATCAAATACAATCTAGCCTGTCTCTTAGCACACAGCCTACTGTTTCTGCACTTCTTCCTGTATGGATGTAACATTTTCATGTGGAGAAAGACCCGAATTAACTATGTCTTCATCTTTGAGCTTTCCCCTACAAGAGAACTCAAGTACAGAGATGTGTTCTTGATCTGTACCACATCAATGACTGCTGTAATGGGAGTCTTGTTTTTACATCTGTTGCTCATAGCAAAGGGTTATAATTCTCATATTCAAGCAATCCCAGGCCTTCTGCTACACAAATATTCATTTATATAACCATGTGAAAAATGATCATTTTGATATTACTTTCACATGTGTGAATTCTCAGAAGAGACAGTTAACCAAATAATTTTATTTAAATAAGTTTTTCTAATACCAACAAGAATATAAGCTGTCTCTTATACACATCTAGATCCCCACTCTACAAGGTGGTCATGCTGGACTTTTTCATGGCCGATCAACTTTGTAGCCAGGTGAGCTCAAAATTTAGGCCATGTTATCACTGAGAACGTCTGCGTTGAGGAGTATAATCTGTCTCTTATACACATCCAGATGTGTATAAGAGATATGTATTATGTAAATCCCTTTTAACAGAACTTTTGTCATAATCTGAAAATCAATCAGGTACCAATGCTCAGAAATCTCGAATATGTAGCTTGCTACTACATAACAGGCAGCTACAAAACTCAGGACTATGGACTTTGCATGAGGAACAAAAACTATAGGGACCTAGCTTATGCAGTTTCATTTAAGACCATATTACTGGAGACATTTGCAGGTTAGGCCTGCATCTGTCTCTTAAAGCAATCTAGATTTACATACAAACTTTTAAGAATTTATTAAAAAATAGCCACATTATAAACCTATGACGATTCTCATTGGCAGTGCGCACGAAGATGGTTTGACGAAGGACACAAAAGCCATCTTGTCAATCTAGGCAAGTATGTGTCTGCAATGTTGGCCGCTGGTGCCAAAGTGGCTTATGAGAAAGAAAGGAGCATTGGCTGGCTTTGCTTACTTGTAGTTATGTCTAGTGCTGCAACACTTTATCAATTGTATTGGGATTTTGTAAAGGACTGGGGTTTACTCCAGTTCCATTCCAAGAACCCTTGGTTAAGAGATGAACTAATGCTTCGACGAAAGTGCATTTATTACTTCTCCATGGTATGTCCTGTCTTCCTCGAAGCCAAAAACTCGAGGGCTATGACCTACCACACACGGAAAATTCTTGCATTCACTACTGTATTCGGTACAATGTGAGACCACAAGTGTACTATGCACGAATCACAATCCATCTGTGGTGCATGCAAGATTTTATTTATAGAAATATAAGATGTCCAGATGTAAAATATAATCCATAGATGATAATCTAAGTCACGAAATTATAGAATCCAACTATATCTTTCTAACAAACAAAAATCAATTTTTTTAAGGATTTTCTTAGATAACATTTTTTTTTCATGCAGGGATTGAATCTAGTTCTCCGATTAGCTTGGTTACAAACAGTTTTCCACTACAGTTTTGGAAATGTAGACTCCAGAGTGACGGGGCTATTTTTAGCAGCCCTGGAAGTTGTAAGAAGAGGTCACTGGAATTTTTACAGGTATAAATTCAATTCAATAATTGACTCATTTTTTGGTCATTTGCATCCATATTCTTCAACTTGTTAGTTGAAGTATATGATTCTTGATAATATAATGGACCTAAATATTATATATCCACATTCCCCATTGCTTTACTTGAGATAATAATAACATTTTCCTTTCTTTTTTTTCCATAAAAATGCAGGTTGGAGAATGAGCATCTAAATAATGCAGGCAAATAGTTAGAGCTGTGAAGCCAGTACCACTTCCTTTTCATGAAGTGGGATGATGAGGACTGATGCTCCTATTGGAAATAGATGGATTTAGATAATTAATGCAAGAAAAAGGGTCATGGAATTTAAATTTATCTCACATGATCCAATTGCTCGACAAACAATTTTATTACCATAACAGATGACAACTACTTTTTTTTTTTTTTTTAATTTTCCGCTATATGTGTATAAGAGACAGCAAGATGAACACTGAAGAATAGCAGTACAAGTCATGAATTATAACGTTTAGACGTCATTAAACGTTTTTGATATCATTAATATTATCTTATTATTTATATTCTTATCTTGTTATTTATATTTATCTTTAATATAATAAATATAAATTACGAATCCTGGTATTAAAAGCCAAATAATCCTATATAAGATTAAAGTCTGTCTCTAATTAGTGCAATAAAATAAAATTAAAATTTAACATTAATTGAAAGAACTCATACAAAAATTAAATTATGTTGAACTCAATCAAAATTGACACACTCACTTAAATAAATGTACTAGTACTCAGAATGTATAAGCTTGATGAACTTATTTGACTAGTATATTTTTCAACTTACTTTAAATATTAATTATGAACCGTGTGCAGAATATGATGCACTTAAAATTTTACATGATGTTTCACCCATAAATCATTCCAAATCAACATTTTGATAATTCAGTTTTATTTTCTCCTGCCATACTGCTATGTGAGGCAAACATGACAGAAACCAGAAACTCTAGGGGTGAATTCTTTGGATAATTGAAATTTTGTTTTTCAAAAAAAATAAATAAATAAATAAAATAATTAAATAATTAAAGCAAATTAATATTACTTATAAATTAGAAAGAACTTGATCCTACATAATTTTGTTCTTTCAGTCTTCACTGCTTAAACATTAATAGCTTCAACAATACGTAGCTCAAGTGCTTTATTGAATGGCTTCACTAATTCAGCCTCCTCACCATTCACCGACAATAAAAATCATCTGCCCATTTCATTTGTTTCTTTCCCTCAATTTTCCAGACCCAATTTCAAACTAAAATCCTCAAGGTGATTTTTCAGCTTTTGCTCAATTTTTTTAAGAACAGGACGTAGTCACTTTTTTTTCCCCTTCTTTCAGTATTCAAGGAACTAACTTGTTAAACCCATAAAACCCAATCTTTTATGCTTATTTCTGTTGTGTGGTTTTTAATAAATTCTCTTAAAATCCATTCTTGTGTGCTAAATCTCTGATTCACACTTTCACCTTTTTTTTTGGCCTAACCTGCAGTATTCTCCAGTACTATGGTAGGAATGAAACTGCAAAAAGGTCTGTCTCTTATACACATCTAGATGTGTATTTTTTTCTTTTTTAAAACTTAAGTTCACATAATTTATACTGGGATTTTTATTATTTAGTTCTTTTAAGTTTTAAGTTTTTAAGTTAGATATTTCACTTGAAAGGCAAAAAGATTCAATCTTTGTATATTTTCCATATAAACCTGTATATAGATGTGTCCAAGAGATTATGTAGTAAAAAAAAAAAATGCTACATAGGTTTATGTTTGTTAGAAAGATAGGTACTTGAGTTCTGTATTTGGATATTAGCATGTTTTGATAATTCAGAAGTGCTCGTTGGTCAGCAGGACTATTAAATTTTGAATCTTTATATGCATAGTTGATTGTCTGCTTCATTTATCTGTGCATAGTTTGGCAAATTTTGGGGTGACTGAATTGGTTATACTGTGTTGAATTATAGAGGTTTGGAATTCTACTAGCTACAAGATATCATGGTCTGTTGTCCTGTTTCAGATTTTGTATATAAAATTCTACCGAATACATTATGAATTGTGAATAAACAGAATGCGAAAAGAAATCAGATTAACATTATCTTGTTAATTGTCCTTGTGGCTGCTGTTATTGGTTATGAGGATTACCTTACTTCAAACAATTCGGTTGATGATTAAGTTATGCTTTCTGAAGTGGATTTTTTTTTTAAATTTAATTTTAGGCCGTAATGGTACATCCTTTGTGTTAAATTCTGCTAAAAAATTATCTGCTTACAGGATGGAGCCATTGATATTAGACTTCCGAGAAGGAGCTGTCT